>CP139501.1:136694733-136785899 GCA_021014915.2 Artemisia tridentata subsp. tridentata
GTATTTTCAAAACGACACTTTAGGTCGTTCAATATATCCATTGTATGAGACGCCATGAAAGTCACACCAAGGTATTCATATCCGCTGCCACTAACAGGTAAATTCAGGGTGTGACAAATGGGTATATTACAAGATTTGTGGGATGCTATTGAGGCTGAAGTTATTGCTCAACCATCGATCCCTACATCGCCTCATGAGTCTTCTAACCCTGAACCTGTATTTGAAGGTGTTAACATCTCTATTCCCCGTAAAGTGGTTGAAAAGGTTAGTTCTCGATTGGAACATACTTTATATGGCTATTTTATTGGAAAAAGGATGGCGTTTCCTGTTGTTGAATACTATGCTAGGAGTAACTGGGCGAAACATGGTCTTAAAAGGATCATGATGAATTCCAAAGGATTCTTTTTCTTCAAATTTGATACATTGGTTGGTTTAGAAGCTGTTTTGGAAGAAGGTCCTTGGATGATACGTAAGTCTCCTATAATTCTCAAGAAATGGTCTATGGATACTTGTTTGCGTAAGGAAGAATTGAATAGCATACCGGTATGGGTTAAATTACATGATGTCTCTCTTCAAGTCTTTGAAGAGGATGGTATTAGTTTGATTGCTTCTTTCATTGGTAAGCTTGTAATGCCTGATTCTTACACTAGCTCTATGTGTAAGGATTCGTGGGGTAGAAGTAGTTTTGCTAGATGTCTTATTGAGGTCAAGTCTGAATCTGATCTTGTGGAGGCTGTGACTATTGGTTTCCCCTCCCTCACTGGGGAGGGTTTTAATAAAGAGACTATACGTGTTGAATATGAATGGAGGCCACCTAGATGTAGTCTATGCAAAATATTTGGTCATACGCATGATCAATGTCCTAAAAAGGTGGTGAGTCCTCCTTCTCAGGCGGTTGGTCTTCCTACTATCTTTACTTCTCATGTTGCTACTTCTTCTGTGGAGTTGGATACTGATGGGTTCCAAAATGTGGGTAAGAAAAAGAAGAAGGGTAAAACCAAGTCTTCTAATACGAATCAATATGTTGGTACTTCGGTTAAACAGTTCAAATTTATTCCTAAGGCAGATACTAGTAAACCTAAGAAGGGAGCTTCTACTATGGGTAATGCATCTACATCGTCATCTCAGTTGAAGTCTACTGGTAATGCTTCTAAGGAAGTAAAGGTCACTACATCTAATCCGTATGCTGCATTGGTGATGGATGATGAAGATGGTGAAGAACATGTTGAAAATGTGTTTGATTAATCGGCCAATTTATTTGATTTAGGGGCTAGTTCATCTCGCACGTTTCCTGCTGGCTGGCTGATCTTCAGCTCTTTTTATAGATACATCATTTGTTTCTAAAGTTGTAAGTGCTTATGGCATGTCATAAGCACTAGTTTTAGGTGTTTATCAAGCCTTGTAGCTTGAGGTTAATATGGTACTTCAGTCATATTCCATTTGTACTTAACTTTTTCTGTTTAATATACTTACCAGGGTGCAGGATTACTCCCCTTTACCTAAAAAAAGATTTATTAGGCAGAAATGAGATATGTATTACGATGTTAGGTATTGTATGTCCACAAAGACGAAATAAAAATAGGACCACTTTGGGAGTAATTGGTGATAGAGAAAGTAACGTTGAATCAATTTTAATGCTTATTAAGAGTCAACTTGTAGATAATTGACAATTGAATGAAACTCGCATGCAAGATTTTAAGGAGCCTTGTTGTAATATATGGTTGTAAATAATAAACCTTGGCGAAGAATGTCTTAATAAGAAACTGAATACGACGTCTTACAATGAATTCGGGGCCTGCTCTTATATATTGGAGAGCGACCACAACAAATATGGCATTTGCTCAAACTATAATCGTCATGCTTTTTAATAAGTGTTGTTAAATTTATAAGGGTTTTGCTAAACAATGCTCATGGGTCAATGTTTAATATGAATAATAAAGGAAATTTTAACTTTGTTAAATCAAAAATGGTGTATATTTAAGTTAATTTTTATGTTTATTTATTGTGCATTAAATGCATAATTACTTTAAATATGAAAAAAACAGATTGATTAATGTGGCTTAAACATTGCCCAATGGGCAGTGTTTAGCAAAACCCATTTTATAATAACATTTGTCGGCATGAGTTATTGTAGATGAATAGTAAACTCATGTTCCTTTTGCTTTAACAAAACCACAAAACAGCCCTCATAGTTTACTAGGAATTAAAATAACCATTATACTCACAACACTTTATATTTTTAGTATCCTTTTAACTTCATAACTTCATTAAACTTTATATTTTTACTCCTTTACATCATTTTCGTCATTATCATTAACCTTTCTCTATCCAAAAAATGTATTATTGTTAGGGTTTATACACACAGAGGTTACCAAACTTTCAAGTTTTATTCACATAAGTTACCAATTTTTTTTTTGTGATTTTAGGGGTTTGAACTATCAAAATGTGACATTAAGGTTACTGAACTTCCAAAGTGTGTTCAATCAGGTTACCGAACGACTAAAATGAACCACAGGGACCATTTATGTAGTTAATAAAAATAAGAATGAGGGTATTTTGGTCATTTTAGTCGTTCGGTAACCTGATTGAACACACTTTAGAAGTTCAGTAGCCTTAATGTCACATTTTGATAGTTCAAACCCCTAAAGTCACAAAAAAAAAAAATAAAAAAAAAATAAAAAAAAAAAAAAAAAAAAAAAAAAAAAAATTGGTAACCTCTGTGTGTATAAACCCTTATTTTTAAAATAAACAATGATAATGTTAAAACGACTCGGCCTCCAAGAATAACCTGAACAAAAAACCCCATATGTTTACTATATATTATTGATAAAACTTTATTACCTAGCTACAATACAATATGTTTGCACTCGCGCGTTAGCTATTATATCACGTTATATCTATAATACAATTGTAGAGCTCATTTTACTGTTTATTAGGAATTAAATGGGAAATTACAATTTTGTTTACAAATAACCCTTAAATAAAGGTGAATGATTAACTTTGTTAATTATTTAGTTTTTAACACTTAACTATTTTCTTATGATAATAATTTAATAACTGTAGTCTTATTAAATTACAAATGATATTAAACTGAGTAATATCATTACAGTAACATGTTTTATCTTACTTTTATTTTGTATGTAGTTTAAGACATATAGTATGTTTGCACATGGACGGAATCAGGGGTTCCCGCGGGGTTCCGGGACCCCTATGAATTTTTTCGACATATTGTTAATTTTTGAAAAGAAAAAAAAAAAATCAATTTTTCCTAAATGCATCTTTAATACACTTGGTCCATCGAAATGTGTTTTTATATTACGGTTCCAAAAAAATTATGCGCCAGATCATATTTGGTTATGGTCCCGTGCCTTTGTTTGCAAAAAACGTGCGGCTTCACGTTTATTAAAACACATATAAACGTGTATAAATTATTGTGTTTATAAAGGTGAAAATATATAGAATATCAGTAAATTTTTGCACATAGAATTAGGAAGAAATTTTTTCGCATTTATAAGCGTATACAATATAAAATTTATTCACACTTAAAAGTGTTACAATTTTGTGACGCTTAATTTCTTCATGCTTCCTCTTGCGAGAAAAAACTAGGCGTCACAAATATACTTCGCACTTTTAAGTGCAAACAAATTTATATTTGTACACACTAAGCGCGAATAATTTTCTACACAAGCACAAGTGTGACAAATAATTTTATGATTTTTATATGTATACACGGTCATGAATGTAATAAACTTATACACAACATGTATAGATGCGACGAAATTGAATTTTTAATTTTCACTTTGTAAAAGCGCGAATAATAAGTACAATGACATTTTTGTTGTAGCCGACCAAAATCAGTTAAACTTATGAAAATGATATCAAGACTAATTAAGGTAGCAAACTATCTAAAAATATATACTCCTAACTAACTGAGCTTGAGCTCTTATCGACCTTTCAAAGCATGATGTATATAGTAATTTGTATATGCATATCGTAACTTCTATGTATTTTAAATATTGGACTTTGAAAATGATGTTATTGTTGGACTTCTAAATGAATTCTGACTTATGATCAAGCTTTGATATACAGACACGTATATATAATGGTTTGAATTTGCATCTTGCATATGCTGTAGTTCCAAACATGATCTCACCATATTTCAAAGGGAGAAGCAATTACGATTTTACGAATCTCTCAAAACAAAGAGCGACACAAGGACATCACTGGATCCTTCCAAAGAAGAATAGTTGGGCTATGTAGTTTTTTTTTTTTGGATTCAATTGGGCTTAGTACTAGACCTCTCTTCTCTCTTGCTCCCAACCACTCTTCTGTAGCGGTGTTCACATATCCACCGAAACCGAACTGAATCAAATAAAATCAAATTGAATTTGTAATCGAACCGATTTTTCCAAAACTGAACCGAACCGACTTAAATATTTGGTTTTCTTGGATATGATTTTAGCAAAGTAAAAAGTGAACCGAATCGAAAATCGAATTCACAAAAATATATATATTCTTTATATATTATATATAAAAAAGCCCTATTAAAACTCTTTTTTTAATATAACTATAACATTTCTTAAGTTTGATTTTTTTTTTCCTAAAAATCTATGTAATTAAATAAAAATTTATATAAATTATTTAATTCGGGTTATTTAGGTCAACCCGAAAACCGAACCAAATTAAAATTCGATTTTCGGTTCGGTTTAATCCAATTTGAATTTAGTTCGGTTAGATTTTCAAATTTACCCGAAAAAATATTTTAACTGAACTAATCGAACTTAATAAGCCGAATAACCCGATTACTGAACCTATACCCCTAGTTTACTACGTACTTTACTGAATAAGACTGAAGTGGATTTCAGCAAGCCTATTTGGTGAAAGTGGACCTTCCAAACTTTCAATTGGCCCAACAGTTACAAGAATCAAGTGGATTTCTGCAGGTCATGGTGAAAGTGGACCTTACAAACTTTCAATTGGCTTTAGGATTGGTATGTGAATGGAGTTCAATATTTACGACAACGTCAGTTTCAAAATTATAGTCTTTATTTTCATTTTAAGATGTTTTAAAATACTCCTTTCATCTCAAAATTATTATCAGAAAGACAAAAATCACATAGTTTAACAAAAGTGGAACGACTACAATTTTTCACCACTCAAATAGAATATTCCCCCACTAAATTCTCTTTTTATTACTTAAAATGAAAAGTGAACAATTCTTTTTTGAGACATCCTGAAAAGAAAAATGTGGACTATTGAGACGGAGGGAGTAATAATAGTTTTTTGTCAACTAATTAAAAGAGAGTTTAGTGGGTCATGATGATATGTGATTGATTGACGATTATAGTGGTCTCACTTTTCTTAAACTGTGTGTTTTTTATCTAGAGACACTAATCTTGAAACCGAGAGAGTATATGACAAGTTACTCAACACGATATGATGCTGAGATTCTTTTTCGAAAAACAATTAGATGTTATTACCAACATAAACACAAAGTACTCCGTCGAGCAGTTTTCTCAATCAGCAAATGAACTTATATTAGGTACATCTATACTATTAAGCTTAACTGTCTACGAATAGAAAGCCCGTCAAACTATTTTTTCTCGAGCGTAGATGATTAACACCAATTACGATTTCATCGCTGTTCATTATCATTATCACCTCTCTACTTCACAAGTATCCCATCAATGTTTGATTGTTGAACACTATTCACTGGATTGAGTCATGACACAGATAACCTCAACAACTTATTCACAGCTTAGGTCCTTATTCTGCCAACTTCACAAATACTAGTAACCTTCATCATCACCAACATGCAAAATACAAATCCGTCAATTCCAACTCCAGTGCACACCTCTTAAGGCCCTCAAATTCTTCCGTGTGCCTCAGTCAAACATTCAATTCATTGTGGAAGATAAATTCTCAGTCATCGATATGTATAAGTTTATCATGTATGAACTTTAAGTTGTTATAGTTAAATAATTTAATTTATATGAAGCTTTTCATATGTAACCAGGCCAATTTGGAGCCAGGGTTCCTTGTTTTATTAGACTAACAATGAAAACCTACAAGTCTTTCAATCAATCAAAGACCTCCTGCACAGATGATTTCCGCCTCTTCACTTATAGTGCCACTTTGTTATCACCTTACAAATATTTCATTATCATTGTCACCTCTCTACTGCCTTCATCTTATTCAGTAATTTATGTCATCTATTCATTCCATAGTCACACGCCGCTATTGAGTTGCCATGCCCATCCCCCCACCCCCACTAGTTTCAAATGCTCTCTCAATGTTGTATAGCAACTCCTAGCGCAGCATGCATCTTTGGTCAAGTCAAGTCATCTAAGGACAACAAAGAATCAACCTGCCAAATTTGAGGCTACCACATTGGCACCACACCCTACAGGTTCATCTTAGTCGATATGGATCATGTCAATTTATATGAAGCCTTTAAATTGCAATGGCATTAGCGTATTGTAGTACGATGAAATCAATTTGGTAGAGATTGGTTCAGTTATATTGTATGCCACATTAGTTATACATGTTAACTGTTCAATGATACAACACACGTTGATACTTATCAATCAATCAATCAATACAAACATTTTCGACTCAAAAGAACATTAATGCAGACCATATAATATCATGTAGAAATATATATATTTGATCCCTGTCTCACATGAAGACCACTATTCCTTGCACGTTACAGGTACATGTACACACAAGTATATCTTTATGTGTTACACACACATGATCTTTCTTTCAAGCGCACAAGTACAAATACATGTGTGTGTCTGCAGTCTGATACAAGTAAACAAGACTCGTTCTGTTTGAAGCTATATTGAGATGGAATAACTTAAGAGGCAATCCAGACTATAAAGAGTACATTCGATTCAATCAACAAATATATACACATAGTTGTATTGTATCATATTGTATTGTATAAATTCGGGCTAAAGAATGTAGCACACTTACCCTGATGCAAAACTCCATGGACTGCTTAATACGTGCAACCAGACTGAAAGACATATAGTCATGACAGTATACGACTTTGTACTCACATACTTGTAAACTTCACGCCCTTTATCAATCGCCCCGTCATGAACTACATCAACCTTTCTTTTCACGCCCGACGACAATTGATCCAAGAAAAAATCCAAAAAAGACCTAACAGTCGCAAACGTCACCCTCCCGGTCACATCAAGAACAAGGCTTCTGTTACTAGGAACCGCTAAAGTCGACGAAATCCTGCTCACAAACCCATTTTCCTGACTTTTTCTCGATATCTTCCCATTCAAAACCAATTCTTTCCCGGTCGAACTTCCGTTAGGATTATATATAACTTGATGCCCAGTCTTCACAAGCGTCTCAATAGCCCCATTACAAAACGAACTCAGCAAATCCCTAACTTTTTCCTCATGTTTAGGATTAGTCAAACCAGACATAATCTGATCATACGGGTTAACATCCATCGTCTTATCAAGATAAACCGTCACTAACGTACTCACAAACTGCTGAATACAATCCCCAATCAATCTCTTACACTTCTCTTCCGCTATCACATCCACCCACTTCTGCACCCCACTCACCTCACCTCTATCCCCACCCTCCCGACCCCCATAAATAGCCAAAACCATATTCTTAGCAAAGCTCCCAACAACCAGAGACACAAAACCCGACCCAGCAGGCGAAAAGAGCTTATCTAGCGCCCGATCCGCCAACCCGTTCCCACTCTCCCCTCTCCTCACCCCACCTCTATTATACCCCCTCAAAACACCCAAAGTCAAGGCTCTACTAACACAAACAATACTCTCGCAAACTTCCTCAGACCTCGTAATCTTGGACAACTGTTTTAAACTATTTGGAATCTCGTCGGAATCAGATTTAATAAACTCTTTCAAATCTTTAGAAACAATTGATACTGTTTCAGCTGAATCACCTAATAACTCCGCGAGTGAAGCTAACGCGCCTAATACTTTGAATAATCTCTCCCTCTTTTTAACTAAATAAGGTGAGTTGTAAACCTTAATCGCGCCATATGATGTAAAGCCTAATGCTGTAAGAATGATTATCCATTTCTTTCTTTTTTGTGCGTAAGTTAAGGTGTTTTTTATAAGATTTGAATCCATAAATTGAATTTTATAAATTTGGGGAATTGGGATATAGATACAGGTGTGTGTAAAATTTGGGGAATTGGTTGTTACCTTTGTTGTTGCAGAATGTTTGCGTCGTCGAGTTTACTGCGCGCACACATACGTTGAAAACTTTTGTTATCTCTCGACTCGATGATCTAATCCATAAAAAATAAAATAATCTGTTTATATGTATTTGTCTATTGATAAGTTA
Organism: Artemisia tridentata subsp. tridentata; assembly: GCA_021014915.2. Taxonomy (NCBI): domain Eukaryota; kingdom Viridiplantae; phylum Streptophyta; class Magnoliopsida; order Asterales; family Asteraceae; genus Artemisia; species Artemisia tridentata. Next base: position 136,703,083 of record CP139501.1, read on the forward strand.
CATTTTAGGTCCTTGTTTTTGGGTTAAGAAGTAAACTAGTCATTCAAGAAGTTGTTAGGTGGATATGAAAACCTAAATGGAATTGTGTTTCATTTTTCTTTGTCAACTTTTTTTATTGCAGCATGGGCATGAATTTTTTTACAAATAAATGTAAGATTTCTTTAAAGCTAGTAAACAAATTAAAAATACATGTATTTATGTAACACAAACTTCAGGATCAAGTTCACTACATATAAATCAGGATTTTTAACTAAAATTTATACTATCCGGTAAACATACACCGAGTTCCTGTAAACCCCCTAGGTCCGCTCCTAATTGTAGCTACAACATATATCTGTTGAGTTGTGTATTCATGATTCGTTTTAGTTGCTTAAGTTAAAGTAGTTACTCCTCATCACAAGTTTTATGAAGCCAAACGTGAATTTTGTTAGTAGTAGTCATGTGGCGAGTTTTCAGGTCCAAAGTTAAAGGTAAACTTAAGTTCAGATACAAATCATAAAATTATGCTGTCACATATATTTGTACTTTCTTAGACAATGATCTAATTCAGATTTGAAAAAGAGCAGCTCTAAGATATTGAAAAAATGCAAGTATAACATCTGTTGATGGTTTTTGACCACTTTTTGTTAAGATTATGAAATTTAATTGAAGTGAAGTCAGGGGACTAAACCTGCCTTTGAGATAAAATAATGCAATTTTCTCAAACTTTTTTGGAAGGTACAAGTACGAGTTATTACTGGAGGATGGGTTAGTTATACCGTATGAAATTGTATAATGTGTGGATATAGATGACCATTGCCGATCGAGCTTGGGCCCATCTTTAATTATGCCAACCGCCCAATCCAATTTATAAATAATCCATAACCGAGTCAATGTATGCTCGCTACCGAGTTAACTCAGTTTGGAAACACCTGGTAAAATGTCTTTGTCAAAAGTTGACGAGTTTTGCATTTTGTTGTTAGCCCTCAAAGTTTTTGGCTATTCCAAACATCGCAAGCTGTTCAAATTCGTTTTCTAACTTGTCGAGTTGTCGTTTACATGAAATGACTTGTCAGGTTAACGAAAAAACTAGTACCATCCTTAGCAAGGGCTGCAAGGCTACCTCCATTGTACAGCATTTGCAAAATAAGCACTAAAAATAAAGAGGCTGGTACCAACATATCTTTAAGCATACAATCACTTTATAATAAGCAACACCAAACAAACACTTCTTATATCATTTAGACCTCTACCCATCGGATCATGTCCCTTCCAAGCACCTAAATAACCAATGCTTATTACTGATCACGCATTCAGTCTCATTTTCGAGCAAGGAAACAATTCTGTTTGAGTTCAAGCTGTAAAATATCCCTACGTCAAATCACCTGATCTTAATGCTTAGCTAAGTCAGATCACCTGATCTTAATGCTTAGTTAAGTCAGATCACCTGATCTTGGTGCTTAGCAAAGTAGTCGTTTTCATCAACAATATGTCAATATCGTATCATTGTTTTATAGTTCTAAATAGTTTGTTATAGGGATGAGCATGGGTACCGAAAATATGGTACGGTACCGGAATCGTATCGGTACCGACCCATACAGGTACCGGTTTACTATACCCGGTACGGTACCGGGACTACGAAACAAGCTCGAAAGAAAACCGTTGCCGTTCAAAATCGGTACGGTAAAAGCGCAGGACTTCCCGGTTTCGGTACCGGAATTAAAGGTTTTGTTTTTTTAACTGTCCCATGTAATCTTATGACTGGAAAACATACCCTCATAATTGACACATGCTTTTTTCAACGTTGACAAAACAAAAGGAGTATACCTTTGAACATATGTGAGTATTGCACTAAACAACATTGCTGAATGCTGGTCCTATTTGGATAAAATTCATCAAAGAACTCAATGAAAAACTATTGAGAGTATCTACATTTAAGATGAACTTCACACTGTGTTTCAAACATGTAGAAACCTCAAGTTAAACACTAAAGAACCTCCTGTTCTTCTATCTTTTTGTTTAGAATAATTTGCTGGTTTGTTTCTACAATTTAATACTAGTAGTTGTACCATACGGATAATCTGGATTCGTGTGAGCTACAACTCCTTGCCAAGTTAAGTTCTGGATTGCATCAACATCATTTTAGTAGTTGCATTATATAGCGATGTAAAAACATTTTTATACTAAATATGCATTTGCATTTAACATAATATACTAGTATAGTATGAACGTATATTATTTATAGGATCTCAGATACTATAGTTTATGATTTTAAATCAAACACAAGTTGTCTATGTAAAAAGGTTCTTAACCGGTATGGTACCGGTTTACCCGAACCCGGTACCGGACATACTCTTGGTTCCGGGAACGGTACCGTCATTTGTGGCCGGGAAAAATAGCGGTACCACCAAAACGGTGCCGGTTTGGTACCATTTTGGTACCGTGCTCATCCCTAGTTTGTTAGCTACTTCACTATTTTATCAGTACAGATGCATCTTCAAATGTCCATGCCAGTCAATTAACCTCGATCTAGATGATTATATACATGTCACACATTTTGCTCTATGCATTCAAATTGTAATAGTGGCGGAATGATAAACGTACCCTTGTATGTCTATGACCAATATCAATGGTAGAGGTATGGGATTAAAGGTTGCAGATTAAAGTTATTGTTTTGTATCGTTTTGATTAACTTCTCTGGTTTTGCAAACTACTTTTGGAATTTGGTATGCTACAAAAGTAACTGTAGTCTGGTTAGGCTTTTCCACGAAATTAAGTTGAGAAGCTATAAGTGGATCTGTAGGACAGCCAATACAGGAGCGTTCCAATGGGAGACGTGGATTGAAAGACCCAATTGCTGCAGGCTCATTGATGCAGGGTCACTCTCCTGTGTTTGGCTATGATGGGGAATTTTGATGGGTGATCTATCATGTATGCTTGCTGCACAGATAATGATTTTAAGGTATATGAGTATATGACTATATGGAATGTAGCATTTGTCTGACAGTATCAAGGCTTAAGTCTTGCTGTTGGTGTATTAGGGTGTTTGGCTGCTGAAATAATGGGACTTGATCCCTTGTTTGACTGTTTCATTCACACATCTCCTTATGGACGGGTATAATAGAGGATGGAGTGTCAGAAGGGATAGGTGTTTGCATTAGTGTACATAAAGGTATTGGGTCTGATTGTTTCCATTGGTGTAAGGATTTATACCAATTGTATCACTGTTGGTTATTTGAGGTTATAAAAGTTTACTTACAAAAAACATAAGAAATCTTAACACACGTGATTAAAGAAAGAGTGTACCAGTAACAAAGTTTAGGACTTCATAATTAATTTCAAGAGAGTTTATCAGCAGTCATACGGTATATAAGTTTAATCATAACCCAAACAAAAGTCAAAAAATAGAACAAAATAACAAAAACGAGAATTTACATATCTAAATAACTAAAAATATCTTACTACTGCAATACTGTCAAAATGATATTTGTGTTCAATGCTCACAAAGTATATGAAATCAAAGTATAACACATTTATCTTTCTAACAACCTAAAGTAATCTGAATAACAAAGCCTTGAATTAGATAACTACAATTTAATCTCAATACCTTGCAGCATAGCACCATCACTGACATCAATGAATAATAGAATTTGGCTCATCAAGCAAAAGTAGCGTTTCAACATACGACCTCACAGAGAACGTACCATCCTTCCCATTAATCCCAATACCATTGATGTTTCCTGATGAGGGTTCATAAACTTCAATTTCAGACAAATCTTCATAATCATCAACATTTTCAATTATAACTTCACCGTTCCTCCTAAACCCCAAAACATTATGACACAAATTTCTGTCTAACGCCTTAACAGTAAAAATCTTAACTAACGATTTACTAACACTGTCTTTCACCCTCCATACACCACAAACCGCCATCTCATCCTCATCATAATACTCAAGCACACCAAACATCTCATTCACCTTCGCCACCATCAAATTATGTGTATGCACTAATCTCTCCGGAAGACACACTTCACCAAACTTCTCACTTTTCAAATCAAACAAAATAACATAATTCGACCTAAACCCATCATCTAAATGAATATTATCAAACGCATGCCAATAAATAAACCTATCTACAAAAACCTGGCCAAACGTCAAATCACATGATTTAAACGGAGGACCATTCGACACACTTTTCCAAACACGTGTATTTAATGCAAAAACCTCAACCTCCCAATGCACACTCGGGGAATAAACAGTATTAATCCTAACAAGCTTAGGGTCACTAGCGTCGGGACAAGCCCCAAAACCAATTAGAGTAAGTCCGGCCGGTAAATACAAGACATTAGGTATAACAATACCAACCGATTTTCTAACAGTGGGGTTCCATATAACAACCATCTCATTTTCTAAATCTACATCTCTATAGAAACCATAAAAACATAACAATCCGTTAACGGAACTTAAGGTCAATGCGCGTCTTAATAAGTTAAGGGACCGCGGGGCTGTTAAGGAAAACTTTTGTTGAGGGAAAGTATCATTATCGATAATCGAGGTATATGTTCGAATAGAATCTAACTTGTAACGTACAAGTAGATGATGCTGGGGGTTTTTCTGATTAATGTGGTAATTGTTTATAAATTTCGGGCTATCGATAAAAGACTTCCATTGTTTTGAAACGGAGCGGAATTGGAGTATGGATTTAATTGGGAGCTTTCTCATGATTTCTGTTTGCATTTCGAAGGGTATGTGATCTGACATTTTGGTTTTGAGGATGTTTTTTAGGTTTTGAATTTTGTTTTTTTAGGTTTTGAGGATGATGAATCGAACAGGAGATACTAAGATGTGCTGTGTTTGTTCACGGCATCACAGGGATATTAACTTTTGGCCTCTAGGCTTATGTGGTGAACGGATAGGTCCAATTTTAATATTTTATATTGTTATTTCAAAAAAAATATACGTATTATTTGTTCACTTCAATGTTTACTAACTACTAAGAGACTAAGAGTGTTGTAAGTTTTACAGACGTCGTCACCTCAATATCTACCTTATCACACCACTATAACATAAACACACTGCCAGCTATAAGGTTTTTATAAGCACAAGTGAGTCCTAGTCTTTTTTTTCTTTTTCATTTTCTTTTATTAAAATAAAAACATTTTAAACTAATATTTAAATATGATATATTTAAAATACAATACAAATTACACGAAATTAAAAATACGATACGACAAATACATAAAAACTAAAAATATTTTGCTCGGATCTCGTCATTGATTTTGTTGATAGCAGTCGCATCTTCCTCTGTTGTTACACCCCCAAAATCAAGATATTGGGGAAGCATACACTTTGGGTGCTACTAAATCGATAATCACAACACAAGATATAGAGAACGGATTAAAAATCCGTTTTAAAATACATTACATATTCAAAGTCATATTGTCATAAATCAAATTCATTTCAAATAAAATGTAGCCTATTTAACAAAGTGGTCTCAAATTTCAGAGTTAACGCAACAATAAAAACATTTCCATAAATTTTATGACCATCATCATGCCCTGCCTTCAGTAAACACATTCTCAATGTCCTGAGAAAAACATGCTAAAAGTCAGCTAACGCTGGTGAGTTCATAGGTTTAAAGTAAATAAGCACATATGGACAATAGCAATATTCAGCAAACAATGCAGCAAATCACACACTACCCTGCTATGCAAACACTAAGCCTCATCCAACCGAACTAGACAACAAAATATGTCAAACTGGCATAGCAAATAAAGTGTGCCCTCGAGTGTTAATCCCTAGACACTCGGCCGATTTCGATATGGTATACGTTTGCATTGACTATGCCGAGCCAACCGAATGGGGGAGTCACCCCCAATAGATCAATTTATATCACACCCGTTTTCCAGCAGGAATTGACGGTTGATGATAGTGGGTGCAATGGGATTCAGCTAACTTAGGTTTCTGCATACAAGTGTGTATAAAACAAAATCCATTTTTGGTCCATGAAAACAGTTTTGCATGTTTCTCACCCCAAGGTTTATAAAATAATACGTATAAAAAGTGGGGCTATAAACTCAGCTTAAAAACAATAGCAATCTGCAAATCAATCAACAATACAGTGCAACCGCTCCGACACACGTCCTAGATCAGTATGGTAAGTCTTAGCGAAATATTCGTGTCTTATATGTCTTAATCTAATTGATTGGCTCAAAAACAGTCAACTTAAATCAACCACGGATGTGGTCAAACAAAGTCAAACCAATTGAGAACACAATGCAATTATCCAAGGAGTATAGTTTTATCCCCGGGTCGTTTAAGTCCCAGCGAGATGCGAAATTGTGCTTAAAAACGGATCGTGATCAAGTGTTATTGAACAGAAAAGGGATTATGATTTTGATTACACTAATGAGATAAGAAATTAGCTTTAACCAAGCTATATAATCAAGAATGTAAAAACAAGTTAACTAGAAACGTATAAAAACCTAAAAGCGTACGTTTAAATTTAAATAAACGTAAACGTACGAAATAAAAAGTGAGTTTTAATAAATAAAAGGCCTACAGATATGAAATTTATATTTTTACAATCCTAATAAGAAAAGAAAATTATTGGAAAAAGAAAATTATTTATTTTATTAATTAATTATTATTAATTAAAAACTATTTTTAACTATTAAATAATTATCTAAAAAATGAGAAAATAAGAAATAAACCTAGAAAAATGAAATTATCACTTAGATAAATCTAAAATATTATAAAACTTATTTTAAAACTGAAATTATATTTATTATACTTTTTATCTAATTATTATTAATTAACTATTATTTTAAGCACTTTTTAACTATTTTAAATTCTAATAAATACTAAATAAGCAAAGAAAATTCTGAAACTTTTTATATAATTATTAAATAAGTACAAGAAGCTAAGAAAATTATAAAAATGAAATTTACTTAATTAAAATTTAAAAAGATAAATTCTATTAAATAGAAGCTATCACTATATTTCTATTTTTGGTTTTCTTAAGGACTAAAAATATTTTTATATTTTTCCTAGATTAAAAATGACAAAAGAAAATTATGAAAATTGGATTTGTATTTTTCTGATTCTTATTCTATTTATTATGATTTAATTACTATTTTAAACTAATAAAAAGGATTAAAAATATTAAACAACTTAGGAAAATTATGAAACTTTACAGATAATTCTAAAATAATATTAGAAAGATAAGAAAAATAAAATTGGAAGCTGGCTAAACCTAAAAAGCAGATTTGGGCTAATAAGCAGTTGTGAATAAGCCCAAAATTAAGCTAAAAAGCAAGAAACTTAACCAAATGATCAGGACAGCTTAATATACTTAAATAAGCTTAAAACAGCTTAAAACTACAAATTAGCACAAGAGATTTAGCAATTAAGCACTTGGCTGCTATGGAAATTATAAGACAGAAACTCAGAAATGGGACCAACTTGCAGGCAAGATTAAGCAGATAAATAAGCTACTGAGGTGCCATTTTATGGGGGCAAAAGTTAGCTTGGCTTATGAGCTATCTAAAAATCACAAAAGCCCCATCATGATCATCCCAATTGATGTCCAATTGAAGGCAAGATCAGCAGACAACAGCACTAGGTCTGCTGTTTTGTCTGTGTTGTGCAGACTTGGCACAACTTTGTGCACAGACCAAAGCAGCTTAAACCACTCCTATTTTTACACTATATGGGGTACTTAGAACTCAAAACAGCCAAGGAAAGGGTCAAATTGAGCTTATGGCTCAAAATTGCTTATTTGGCCTTTTCATGGGCTGAAATTCATACAAGGCATAAAAAACATGATTATCTATCTATGCTACCAATGAGACTTTGAAAACAGCTTAATATGGCTAATATAAGCTGATGCAAAGTTGGGAATAAGGCAATTGCACAGTACCAACTGATTTAACCTAGTAACAGTGCAAAACCAAACAGTCCTTAATGAATGACTGTCTTGGATTTTACAAATGAAATCCAATATTTTGAACTAAGAGCTTATATATTATTGATCTACTAACTTATTTTAACACTGATTAACAACTTTTATAACAAAATTAAGCACAATGATCAGTTATGCTAGATATGACTGTTTTTGGTTTAATTGACTGAAAAAGTAAAAATGAGATTATAGACTTAACTGATTATCAAACTAACTTAAATCAACTTAACTAACATTAATCACTACTGAGAACACTAATAAGCATAGGAATAAGCAATTGTACAGTTCAAACAAGAGACTTGGAAATTCTTACAAATTTTGCAATCCAGCTAAGAACATGTAACCAAGGACCAAAGAACCAACTTATAGCTTCCCAAGAAGCACTAAACCAAGGGCAATCCAGAATATCCCCTGCTCCAGCTTATCTTTTCCAAACTGCTTATTTTTGGCTTAATTTGACTTTCTTTGACTTTTCTTCAATTCTTGATTTAGAACATGTTTACACTACAATACACTTACAATAAGCTATGTAAAGCTTAAATAAGCTATTAAAAACAGCTGAGAAGCTATTTCATATACTACTTATTTAGATTCTCATTCTCAGAACATAGGGAAATAAGAAAACTTGGAATTACAAGTAACTACTGATAAATAATCAAGAACAACAACAAATACACTAGAATTAACTTGTATTGATTGATGAAATTTGAAATTACAAAGTACACTACTGGAAATGAAAAATACGAATTATGCTAATTACCTACTTGCTTTTTATCAGCTACATTGTTATCTATATATACATAAATTAAGTGGGATAATCCTTGGTCGACATCCTGAACAAATCCCCATCATTGAATTAGCTCAATTTGATCTTGACAGTCCACTTGGCATTTTGGCGGGAAAAGTGGATTTTTGCTAAATCCTCTGATTTGGTTAGTGGGAAGTGGGAGGGATGCAATTAATGTTTTTGGATGTGTTAGGTGGCGTGTAGGAGGAGGGGGGATGACTGGGTTAGTGGTTTTGGTGAGGTGGGGGGGTGAGTAACTGGTTTGGCGGGATGGTGGTATAAGGAAGATGGTTTTGACTTTGTTTGACTGAGTAGTTAACTCAGTCAAACAAAGGGTTGGGGTTGGGCTTATTGCATTTTGGGCTTGGGTTTGGTTGGTGATGGACTGGATTTGGTTTATATAATAAAAAGGTTGGGTTAGTTTGTTTATTTATTTTGGGTTTGGTTAGATCCGGATTTAGGTTTAAATAAGCATAGGGACCAATCTTGTAATTTCTGCATTCTTGAGGGGCTGAGTTGCCAAGTTTCCAAAATATCTTCAAAGGATTAAACCTGCCATAAAACAATTACACAAGGACCAAAGTTGTATTTTTTTATCATTTTAAAACTTTAGGGACCTTTTATGTAATTTTGGATTTTAGAGGGGTTTGTTTTGTAATTTCCCAAAAGTTATCAAAAGTGTTCCAATTTGTAAGTTCATGCATAGTACAAGGGTATTTTGTGAAATTTCAAGTTTTATAATACCCAGGGACCATTTTTGCCAATTTTGATAAGTTCAGGGACTAAACTTGTAATTTTATGAAACTTCACACCAAAGGACTATATATGTTTATTTGTGATTCAAAAGGACCTTTGGTGACTTTTCCTGTTTTTAGAATAACCAGGGACTAGTTTTGACAACTTTTGAAAGTTGAGGGGCTGAAACTGCCAATTATGCAAACTTTGTTCGTTTTTCAACTGTTTTTAAACATTTTGCATCTGAAACATATAAAACACCATTTTGGGATAATTTCAGTATTATGATGCATTTCTGAGTGTTTTTGGATGTTTTGGCAGCTCAGATTAGGTAAAAATGATGAGTATTTAGACACTCATCAATCCCCCACACTAAACTATTGCTAGTCCCTAGCAATATTTTATGAAGATTTAATGGATTTGAAAGACTCTTTACCAAAAGCCATTACTTCTGGAGTAGCCAATTGTTTCAGTTCAAGTAAGAACTTTGGTACAATGATAACCAAGTGATTTTGAGCAAACCACAAGCTGTCAACGGTTTTGATTTGTCTTTACCAGAAGCCGTTTGCTTCAGGACTAGCCAACTCTTAGATAAATTATCAATATTATCTTTGGTGAGCTGATTACCAATTATGGATTTTCACTGCCTTAACCACAAGCCATAACCTTGCGGGCTAGCCAACTCTTCACTTATGAAGATATGGTGAGTCGAATACCATACAATTTTGGGCAAATTGCAAGCCATAAACGGATTTGATATATCTTTACCAAGAGCCGTTTGCTCTCGGATTAGCCAATCCTTATGTGGGTTAGACATGGCGGACTGATAACCATTTATTGAGTTCTAAGTGAGAAAAAATTTTAAAATTTTGGCTAAAATGGGGGTGCTAGATGATACATTTGATAAAATTCGCTAGAATTTCCCCCCCACACTTAGAACTGAATATTGCCCTCAATATTCAAAGAACCGGCTGTTAAACCAACACTTAGAACGTAAAAGGGAAATACTAATAGCCATTATTTTATATACACACACACATTTTTTTTTTTTTTTTTTTTTTTTTTTTTTTTTTTAGAATATATACATATATACAATCTGTGGGGCATTCCTCCAAACTTGGGTGGTAGAAAATAGAAAGAAGTCAGAAATATGGGTGAAAACCCATATGGTGCGGGCTAATGTTTTTGATCACCGAGTCACTAGCTTGACTCGACCCCGAATTAAGTTGATTCCTCCCGAACAGTCAGGTTTATCACGCAAGCTAACCGCTTGTGAACGGCCAACTGTAATAAAGTGTTCCTGAACAGCCCGGGAGAAAAAGCAATTTAAAAGTCTACGGGGAAGTAAGTGGAAGAGACCATCTCCCCCACACTAGGTGGTAGAAAAGAGAAAGAAAACAGAGACACGGGTGAGAACCCATGTTTTGCTAATGTTTTTGATCACCGAGTCACTAGCTTGACTCGATCCCCGCATTCATTGGTTCATGGGGAAAGTTTGAAGATCCGAGACAACCATGAATGGTATGTCCTCTCCAAAGTAGTGTTTTAATCGATGACCATTCACTTTGAAATTTGGTCCGTCATTTTGAGATAACTCAACGGTACCATATGGATAAACTTTTGTAACAGTGAATGGACCAGACCAACGGGATTTGAGTTTTCCCGAGAAAATCTTCAATCTTGAATTGAAAAGAAGGACTCGATCACCAACGTTAAAAACGCGGTTCTTGATTTTTGAGTCATGAATCTTCTTGTCTTTTCTTTGTAGATCAAAGAGTTCTCGTAAGATTGATCACGCAGTTCATTTAATTCATTCATTTGAACTTTACGGTGATCACCCGCAGTTTGAAGGTCAAAGTTCGCATGTTTCAAGGCCCAGTAGGCTTTGTGCTCTAATTCGATCGGAAGATGACATGCCTTTCCGTACACAAGCTTGTAAGGTGTACACCCGATGGGTGTTTTGTAAGCTGTACGAAAGGCCCATAGTGCATCATCCAACTTATCCGACCAGGATGCACGATTTTCTCCTACAGTCCTTTCTAAGATTCTTTTAATACCCCGATTTGAAACTTCAACTTGCCCACTTGTTTGTGGGTGATACGCAGTAGAAAGACGGTGAGTTACACCATACTTTTTCATGACTTTATCAAATTTGTCATTACAGAAATGCGTACCACGATCACTGATTATAGCACGTGGAGTTCCAAAACGGGCAAAAAGAGCTTTCAGGAATTTTACAACAACTCGAGCATCATTAGTGGGTAAAGCTTTTGCTTCTACCCATTTTGACAAATAGTCAACAGCCACGAGAATGTATTTGTTTCCTCAAGATGATGGAAATGGCCCCATAAAGTCAATGCCCCAGACATCAAAGATTTCACAGACTTGAATTGCATTTTGTGGCATTTCATTTCGTTGTGAAATATTTCCGTGACGCTGACAAGCTTCACAAGTTTTTATGAGTTCTTGGGCATCCTTATAGATTGTGGGCCAATAAAACCCGGAATCAAACACCTTTTTGGCGGTGTAGTTTGGACTATGATGGCCCCCCGTGGGTCCAGCATGGCAAGCTTTAAGAATGTCAATAGCTTCCTGTCCGTAAACACACCGTCGGATGACTTGATCCGCACAGATTTTGAATAAGTAGGGGTCGTCCCAGAAGTAATGTTTAACATCTTTGAAGAATTTATTCTTCTGTTGGGTCGACATTCCTTTCACTATGAAGTTACCCGCATGGTAATTTGCGAAGTCAGCAAACCAGGGGTGGTAGAATCTCCTCGAAAAGTAACCGCATTGAGTGTCTCGAGAGGAAATGTTTCATTTATTTCCTTTTTCTCGAAAACATCTTGGTGTGGGTTCTCTAATCGGGATAGATGATCAGCAGCTAGGTTCTCAGCTCCTTTTTTATCACGTATAATGATATCAAATTCTTGCAGGAGGAGAACCCAACGGAGTAATCTCGGCTTTGCATCTTGTTTTGCAAAGAGATATTTGAGAGCCGAGTGATCCGTATACACTACACATTTTGTCAAGATCAAATATGGCCGAAACTTCTCAAAGGCATACACCACAGCCAATAATTCTTTTTCTGTAGTGGTGTAATGAGTTTGAGCTTCAGTCATGGTTTTACTTGCATAGTGGATAGGCTGAAAATGTTTGGCTTTTCGTTGCCCCAGGACTGCACCGATAGCAAAATCACTTGCATCGCACATGAGCTCAAAGGGAAAATCCCAGTCGGGGGCAACTAGAATGGGTGCCTCAGTAAGCTTTTTCTTTAATATGTCAAAAGCTTTGATGCACTCTGGTGAGAAGATAAAAGGAGCATCCTTTTCAAGAAGATGAGTCATAGGCCGGGCGATTTTAGAAAAGTCTTGTATGAATCTACGATAGAAACCGGCATGACCCAGAAAACTCCTAATACCTTTGACGGTAGTGGGATGAGGTAATTTACCAATGACATCAACTTTAGCTTTGTCAACCTCAATCCCGTTCTTTGATATCTTATGGCCGAGGACAATGCCCTCTCTGACCATAAAATGACTCTTTTCCCAATTTAGACAAAGATTGGTGTCTTTACACCTTTTCAACATGTTTTCTAAATTGGAGAGACATGCTTGGAACGAATCCCCAATGACCGAGAAGTCATCCATAAAGACCTCCATTGTTTTACCAATCATGTCGGTAAATATGGCCATCATACACCTCTGGAACGTGCCTGGAGCATTACATAAGCCGAAAGGCATACGTTTATAAGCAAAGGTTCCATAAGGGCATGTGAAGGTAGTCTTTTCTTGATCTTGTGGATCAATGGGAATTTGAAAGTAACCCGAGAAACCATCAAGGAAACAATAGTACTCGTTTCCTGCTAATCTCTCAAGCATCTGATCCATAAAAGGCAGAGGAAAATGGTCTTTACGGGTGGCATCATTTAGCTTACGATAGTCAATGCAAACACGCCACCCCGTAACCAATCGAGTTGGAATCAACTCATTTTCATCATTCGTGACAACAGTTATGCCACCCTTTTTTGGAACACAGTGAATGGGACTAACCCAAGGACTATCAGAGATGGGATAAATCAATCCTGCATCAAGAAGTTTGAGAACTTCTTGTTTGATAACATCGTGGATTTTAGGATTCACCCTTCTTTGATGTTGGACTGCTGGTTTAAAGTCATCCTCCATTAGAATCTTGTGAGTACAAAATTCAGGGTCAATACCCTTTATATCGGAGAGTTTCCAAGCAATTGCTTGCTTGTGTGACTTCAAGACCTTTATTAGAGCAGTCTTTTCCTCATCACTTAAATCTTTAGCAATAATGACGGGTAATTTATCATTACCCTCCAAAAATGCGTACTCAAGATGAGGCGGTAAGTCTTTGAGTTCGACCTCAGGAAATTCATCAGTTTTCTCAACTGATTTGATTTCCTCATTATGAAGTTCAACGGGAGGGAGTGGAGGAGAATTGTCCTGATTTAACAATGTCTCAAGAAGAAGAATATCTCCTCCAGATCAATCTCAGCGTCATCAATCCCCTCTAGGAATGAATCACACTTGAGAAAATCATCGATCTCTTCCAAATTGAAATCACTTCCCTCAAACGGAGTGAGAGAAAGGGAAGAGTCGGAAATGCCAGGTAAAGAAGATGTGGTGGTATCCCCACTCACAGAATTATGAGAATAACCAAGAAACTCTTGAGAGTACTCCTCTGAAACAATATCAATGACATCGATTCGGTTAACCGATTCAGAATCGTAATTTGAGGAGTACCTCGAAGTTTGATCGAGGTTAAAGGTAACAGCTTCATGACCCACACGTAATGTGATTTCATGCTCAAATACATCTATGAGAGCACGGCCCGTTCTTAGGAATCCTCTTCCAAGAATGAGAGGAACCCTAGGATCAGCATCGAAATCAACAACCACAAAGTCAGCTGGAAAATGGAACTTTCCTACTTTCACAAATACGTCCTCAGCAATGCCGAGTGGACGAGATATTGAACGATCTGCAAGCTCTAAAGTCATGCAGGTAGGAGTAAGTTCAGGAAGAGAAAGTTTCTTCCATACTGATTTAGGCATCAGGTTGATGCTTGCACCAAGATCGGCCAAGGCATAGCATTCAACCATTCCTGGAAAGACACAAGGTAGTAGAAACCTTCCAGGATCTCCAAGCTTCTCGGGAAGCTTTTTCAAGATAACTGCTGAGCAGTTCTCATTTAATGGAGTCTTTGCCATTTCAAACAGTTTTTCCTTGTTGCTCAACAAGTGTTTGATTGTGGATGCAAACTTGGGCATCAGAATGATAGCATCCGCAAAGCTTATGTCAAAGTGTAATTCTTGAAAAATTTGGAAGAATTTATCCATTTGTTGACTAGCTTTTTCGCGGAGCTTTTGCTCATTTAAACGTGATGGGTAGGGAATAGAAGTTTTGGATTTAGGGTTTTCAACCGGGGTTTCAGGATGTTCAAAGACAACTTGAGGTTTAGTCTTGGGTTTCGGGACAACTTGAGGTTGGACGTTGTTGGTACCTCCGTTATTAGTAGGAAGTACCGGGTCCTTGGTCACCTCAGGCTCACTTCTCACTACCTTGGGGGAAGAAGAAGTGGTAGTGGAAACAGTGGGTCCCTCATATGAAACACCACTTCGGGTTGTGATCGCCTTAACATCGCCCTTCGGGTTGACGATCGTGTTGCTCGGAAGTTTTCCTGAGCCCGAAGGTTGATCATTTAAAGATTTTTTAATCTCAGAGATCTGGCTGACCAACAACCTGTTTGTGTCCTCTTGAGCTTTCATGAACTGCCTCAACAACTCATCAGATGATGGATGTTGGGCTGGAATGGCTTGATGTTGATTAGGGAAATTTTGCATTCGGTTATTTTGATTATAACCTTGATGTTGAAAATTCCCTTGATTTGGATTACCATTTCCCTGAAAATGATTTCCCTGGTTGGAATTGTTTCGGTTAAAGTTTCCTTGGTGTTGGAAACCTTGATTTTGTCCAGAATTGAAATTCCCTTGGTTTTGATAACCTTGGTTCATTCGAGGTTGATTTTGGTTCCGGTTTTGCAAATTCTGGTTTTGATTAAAACCGGGTGGTCCTTGGTAACTACTAGCTCGGTAATTTGGTTCCATTTGAGGATGGTATTGATTACCTCCCTGATTTGAAGTACCGGCTATAGCATTAACTTCAAAAGGACTGCCATCGGTGGCAGTACAGTCGTAGTATGCGTGAGGTCCACCACAAGTAACACAGACTTCCACTTTCTTAACTTCAGCATGTGAAGGAGTTTGTGTGAAAGTGACTTTCTTTTGGCTTGAGAGAACCAAAGCTTGAATAGCGTCCGTGAGTTTGTCAATCTTAGCATCGGTGCTAGAAGTACTCACGGGATGAAGTAGAAGGACCGGCACTAGCCTGAGAATGATATGGCTTTGTTCGTGCAGTACGGACCTTAGACTTATTTTCAATAATCGCTAAAGCTTCTTTGACAGTTCTGCTTAAAAAATTACCTCCTGAGGAGGCATTGAGAGAATCTTGGTCAGATTGGCTCACTCCATTATAGAAAGTGTCGATTTGCATCAACTCGGTAAAACCATGATGAGGACATTTACGAAGCAATTCTTTGAAACGATCCCACGCGTCACTAAACGATTCATCAAATCTTTGTGTGAATTTGATGATTTCATTTTTAAGACTTGTCGTTCTAGACGGTGGAAAAAATTCGTTTACAAACTTTGTAACTAAGTCCTCCCATGTCTCAATTGAACGAGGGGGTTGTTTTTCAAGCCATATCCGGGCTTGTCCCTCGAGAGAAAATGGGAATAGAAGAAGTTTGATTGAGCTAGACGAGATGTTTTTGTATTTGATGGTAGATGTAATCTTGTTAAACCATCGAATGTGAGCATGAGGATCATCCCTGTCAAAACCGTAGAATTGGCTAGAGGTTACAAGATTCAGTAACCCGGTTTTGAGCTCAAAACTCTCAGCTACAATAGCTGGAACAACAATGGCATCTCCATAACCCTCGATGGGTGCTTGGAGAAGCTCATTCATCGGCAAATCTGCCATGACGACAGAATCAGTACGTTCCTCAGATACGACTGATGGGGCAGAACGTCTACGACGTCTTCGAGGTATGTTTCCAAGCTCACGGAGAGGGCTTGATGACCTAGAAGAACGAGTGCGCATGCACTAAGACGAGTCTAAGAATCCTTTATAGTGGAGGAAACTCAGAGAAGGGGTAAGAAGATTCTTTTTGGATTTTATTTATTTATTGAGAAGTTAAGATGAAAACAAAATTTTTCAATTAAAATCAAGATCGAGAAAAAACACAAGTGAACTTAAACCAATAATCAACAGGCGTACGGTAGCTCTCTAACTGACAAACGCACAGAGTGGCGGAGAAGCAAAGGTGGGCAATTACGCTCCTTAAAAACCCGCTTCTTTCAGTCCGACAATTTAATGTCAGACTATCCTAGAACCTCCGTTAGAGTTTGTTTATCAATTAAAGGTGAGCCGATATTCGCAAGTGATACAAAGGCAAGTTTTTATCTTAGGTTTGGGAACTTATTATGGCCGCACCCCCAGTTAGGTAGTGCTCAGTCTGGGTTCTCGATGGTTAATTTTTATTTATTGTTTATTATTTAACAGATAAAATGGAAAATATTTTTGATGTTTTTATTTTTTTATATGATAATGTATATAGAAAAGAAAAGAAAAATATTTTTGTTTTTTATATGGTTATATGGGGAATAGGAATACGATATTTTTGGTGCTTGATCCGTTAAATGAGTTAACTTCACAAGCGTTTTGCTTTATATATGATAAATATACAAGAGAGAGAAGATATTCACAGATTGGGGTTCAAAGACACGATACTGCAAAACGTTTAGAACACGCAGCACACCTCCCCGGCAGCGGCGCCAAAATTTGATTGGCTCAAAAACAGTCAACTTAAATCAACCACGGATGTGGTCAAACAAAGTCAAACCAATTGAGAACACAATGCAATTATCCAAGGAGTATAGTTTTATCCCCGGGTCGTTTAAGTCCCAGCGAGATGCGAAATTGTGCTTAAAAACGGATCGTGATCAAGTGTTATTGAACAGAAAAGGGATTATGATTTTGATTACACTAATGAGATAAGAAATTAGCTTTAACCAAGCTATATAATCAAGAATGTAAAAACAAGTTAACTAGAAACGTATAAAAACCTAAAAGCGTACGTTTAAATTTAAATAAACGTAAACGTACGAAATAAAAAGTGAGTTTTAATAAATAAAAGGCCTACAGATATGAAATTTATATTTTTACAATCCTAATAAGAAAAGAAAATTATTGGAAAAAGAAAATTATTTATTTTATTAATTAATTATTATTAATTAAAAACTATTTTTAACTATTAAATAATTATCTAAAAAATGAGAAAATAAGAAATAAACCTAGAAAAATGAAATTATCACTTAGATAAATCTAAAATATTATAAAACTTATTTTAAAACTGAAATTATATTTATTACACTTTTTATCTAATTATTATTAATTAACTATTATTTTAAGCACTTTTTAACTATTTTAAATTCTAATAAATACTAAATAAGCAAAGAAAATTCTGAAACTTTTTATATAATTATTAAATAAGTACAAGAAGCTAAGAAAATTATAAAAATGAAATTTACTTAATTAAAATTTAAAAAGATAAATTCTATTAAATAGAAGCTATCACTATATTTCTATTTTTGGTTTTCTTAAGGACTAAAAATATTTTTATATTTTTCCTAGATTAAAAATGACAAAAGAAAATTTTGAAAATTGGATTTGTATTTTTCTGATTCTTATTCTATTTATTATGATTTAATTACTATTTTAAACTAATAAAAAGGATTAAAAATATTAAACAACTTAGGAAAATTATGAAACTTTACAGATAATTCTAAAATAATATTAGAAAGATAAGAAAAATAAAATTGGAAGCTGGCTAAACCTAAAAAGCAGATTTGGGCTAATAAGCAGTTGTGAATAAGCCCAAAATTAAGCTAAAAAGCAAGAAACTTAACCAAATGATCAGGACAGGCTTAATATACTTAAATAAGCTTAAAACAACTTAAAACTACAAATTAGCACAAGAGATTTAGCAATTAAGCACTTGGCTGCTATGGAAATTATAAGACAGAAACTCAGAAATGGGACCAACTTGCAGGCAAGATTAAGCAGATAAATAAGCTACTGAGGTGCCATTTTATGGGGGCAAAAGTTAGTTTGGCTTATGAGCTATCTAAAAATCACAAAAGCCCCATCATGATCATCCCAATTGATGTCCAATTGAAGGCAAGATCAGCAGACAACAGCACTAGGTCTGCTGTTTTGTCTGTGTTGTGCAGACTTGGCACAACTTTGTGCACAGACCAAAGCAGCTTAAACCACTCCTATGTTTACACTATATGGGGTACTTAGAACTCAAAACAGCCAAGGAAAGGGTCAAATTGAGCTTATGGCTCAAAATTGCTTATTTGGCCTTTTCATGGGCTGAAATTCATACAAGGCATAAAAAACATGATTATCTATCTATGCTACCAATGAGACTTTGAAAACAGCTTAATATGGCTAATATAAGCTGATGCAAAGTTGGGAATAAGGCAATTGCACAGTACCAACTGATTTAACCTAGTAACAGTGCAAAACCAAACAGTCCTTAATGAATGACTGTCTTGGATTTTACAAATGAAATCCAATATTTTGAACTAAGAGCTTATATATTATTGATCTACTAACTTATTTTAACACTGATTAACAACTTTTATAACAAAATTAAGCACAATGATCAGTTATGCTAGATATGACTGTTTTTGGTTTAATTGACTGAAAAAGTAAAAATGAGATTATAGACTTAACTGATTATCAAACTAACTTAAATCAACTTAACTAACATTAATCACTACTGAGAACACTAATAAGCATAGGAATAAGCAATTGTACAGTTCAAACAAGAGACTTGGAAATTCTTACAAATTTTGCAATCCAGCTAAGAACATGTAACCAAGGACCAAAGAACCAACTTATAGCTTCCCAAGAAGCACTAAACCAAGGGCAATCCAGAATATCCCCTGCTCCAGCTTATCTTTTCCAAACTGCTTATTTTTGGCTTAATTTGACTTTCTTTGACTTTTCTTCAATTCTTGATTTAGAACATGTTTACACTACAATACACTTACAATAAGCTATGTAAAGCTTAAATAAGCTATTAAAAACAGCTGAGAAGCTATTTCATATACTACTTATTTAGATTCTCATTCTCAGAACATAGGGAAATAAGAAAACTTGGAATTACAAGTAACTACTGATAAATAATCAAGAACAACAACAAATACACTAGAATTAACTTGTATTGATTGATGAAATTTGAAATTACAAAGTACACTACTGGAAATGAAAAATACGAATTATGCTAATTACCTACTTGCTTTTTATCAGCTACATTGTTATCTATATATACATAAATTAAGTGGGATAATCCTTGGTCGACATCCTGAACAAATCCCCATCATTGAATTAGCTCAATTTGATCTTGACAGTCCACTTGGCATTTTGGCGGGAAAAGTGGATTTTTGCTAAATCCTCTGATTTGGTTAGTGGGAAGTGGGAGGGATGCAATTAATGTTTTTGGATGTGTTAGGTGGCGTGTAGGAGGAGGGGGGATGACTGGGTTAGTGGTTTTGGTGAGGTGGGGGGTGAGTAACTGGTTTGGCGGGATGGTGGTATAAGGAAGATGGTTTTGACTTTGTTTGACTGAGTAGTTAACTCAGTCAAACAAAGGGTTGGGGTTGGGCTTATTGCATTTTGGGCTTGGGTTTGGTTGGTGATGGACTGGATTTGGTTTATATAATAAAAAGGTTGGGTTAGTTTGTTTATTTATTTTGGGTTTGGTTAGATCCGGATTTAGGTTTAAATAAGCATAGGGACCAATCTTGTAATTTCTGCATTCTTGAGGGGCTGAGTTGCCAAGTTTCCAAAATATCTTCAAAGGATTAAACCTGCCATAAAACAATTACACAAGGACCAAAGTTGTATTTTTTTATCATTTTAAAACTTTAGGGACCTTTTATGTAATTTTGGATTTTAGAGGGGTTTGTTTTGTAATTTCCCAAAAGTTATCAAAAGTGTTCCAATTTGTAAGTTCATGCATAGTACAAGGGTATTTTGTGAAATTTCAAGTTTTATAATACCCAGGGACCATTTTTGCCAATTTTGATAAGTTCAGGGACTAAACTTGTAATTTTATGAAACTTCACACCAAAGGACTATATATGTTTATTTGTGATTCAAAAGGACCTTTGGTGACTTTTCCTGTTTTTAGAATAACCAGGGACTAGTTTTGACAACTTTTGAAAGTTGAGGGGCTGAAACTGCCAATTATGCAAACTTTGTTCGTTTTTCAACTGTTTTTAAACATTTTGCATCTGAAACATATAAAACACTATTTTGGGATAATTTCAGTATTATGATGCATTTCTGAGTGTTTTTGGATGTTTTGGCAGCTCAGATTAGGTAAAAATGATGAGTATTTAGACACTCATCACTAATTGAAAAGTTTACGTATGACTTGTGCTCATGTATTTCTTGCTTGCTGTGTGGTAAAGTATATTTCAAAACGGTTTATCGTATATAACTCTTTGGTGATGGCTCATGGTGAAAGTGTACAGTGAATGTACGTGTGACAGAACTTCCGTGCTTTGCTTGAAGCAAACTACGTAAGTAATATATATATATATATATATATATATATATATATATATATATATATATATATATATATATATATATATATATATATATATATATATATATATATTTATAATATTTTTTTAATAATTAATTATTTAATTAATTAGGACTTATACTTAATTAAATAATCATTGAATAATTAATTTGATAATGTTGCTAGTGGGGTATTATTATATTATAAATTAGGGGCAATTGCATATATACCCACTAAAACTTGCATATTTGCATATATACCCAAAACATGCTTAACTTGCATTGTACATCATGCATTGAAAACTTGTATTTTGGGGAAATATGCAAGTATTTGAGTTTTAGTGGGTATATATGCAATTCTCCCTATAAATTATTATAGTTATTTATAATATAATAATAATTATAAAGAAAATTACAAGTATTTGGTTTTTGAGAAATTAATAAGTGCGAGTGTCTAAGTGCCAAAAATATATTTATAAGTCTCATAAGGCCTAAAAATATTAATTTAGGAAAAATAATATTTTTAACAATAAAAATAACTTGTTTCGTCTTTTAGTCGGTTTTTGTCCGAAAATATTCTAAGTGTCGAAATTTTAGAAAAATCGGGCATGACCCATTCGTTTATTCAAGCTTTCCCATTTTTCTCAAGTGTTGCAAATTTCCTCAAATAATCCCTTTTTATCACTATAATTGCAAAACTAGTCCAAAGTATATATTTATCGATATAACTATACTTATCGTTATAATTACTTCATTATTATAGTTTTTGATACAAAATTCAACGTTTAGTCAAAATTCTTCCAAAAGTCAACAAAATTCAATGTTCATAATTTATGGCCGAAAATCCCTTTTAATTTACTTATTGGGCTTAAATTGGCGAAATAAGCCCAAAATGGTTTTTATCGATATAAACCGTTCTATTTTACAAAAATAATCATAGCGAGTCTGATGGGTGCGCGATGTGTCGTTGCGGTTTAGCAGTATTAATGCCTACTCAAGTTTTAAATTTATATTTAGCCGACTTATCAATAACACACACACTTAACGAGCAGTGTACCCGGTCAGTATGAATATAATGGTAAGTAGAGTGTCGATCACTAAGAGTGGAACGTATTATCTAGTTATTCTAATCAATATTAAGGGGAGTGCATGATCTTCCATAGTCACATGACACAAGCCCATCAATCCTGATGAATTAAAGTGTACTAAAACAATAAAACAAAACTACTTAATGAATTGAATACATGCAGGACCTTCTTACAGCTCTTGTATCTTCGTTTAAGGTGTGTCTTGTGCTGCTTGGTCGTCTGAATTCGGCTTCGGTCTTCGAGCGCTAAGAGTCTTCGAGCGCTAAGAGTCTAAGAGTCTTTTAAATTCGTCTGGCCTTGGGGTATTTATAGTTTCTGTCTCAGGGATAGATGCGGCGCATTGACTTAACTTCGCGTGGGGTCCAAGATTAATATATTCTGGAATATTCATACACCGTCTTCAGATGCGGCATAACTTGGTCTTTGTATGCGGCGCATGTACTTGGATTGTAACTTGTGAAATCTTGATAGTGATACGCCGTATGTTAGAAGTATATTGCGGCGTATCTGGAGTAGAACGAGCTTGATCTTCTTCTTTGACCAAAGTTTCATATGCGGCGCATGACAGAATTGCATGCGGCGCATTCTTCAAAGTCAGGCAATGGTCTTCGAATTCATCTAACTATGATACTGCGTCATATCTGTTGAGTGAGATACGGCGCATCTTCTGGATTTCAGTAGACTTTTAACATCTCGCTTGTTTTGCTCCATAATTAGTCCAAAATCGCCACGTTTCACATAATGCTTATTTTTACCTGAGAATTACTAAAGTAAACATTAATGTATCGATTCTCATAGATAATATAATAAAACAAGTCAAATAAATAGGATAAATGATGATAATAAAATGTACTTATTTGAGTTCATCAGAATCTAAAAATGTTCAAAAATTTATCTTTATTTCCCGAGATGTTTATTGGGCCTAATAGGCCACTTTTAGCCCAATAACACATTTTTAGTCCGATAACCAATTAATCCATTTTAGTTAAGTTATATTTTACGTTAAATATCAAATAAGCCAATAAGCACTTCTAATAAGCAATTGATCCAAAACAGCCCCTATAGGCCGACAACATGATGGGCTCGGCCCATTTGTGCCAAAATAATTTTTAGTCCAATTTTTGTAGTTTAAATCAATAAGCTAGTTCTTATTACAATAAGCTAATCATAATAAGCTAATAAGCAAAATCTTCATCATTTCTCCACTAGAGCAAAAAAATTTTGTTTTTCAAAACCCCAATAATTATATATTTTATAAAGTAGCCGATCCATGTATATATACTTAAAAGTGTACATTTCGTCTTAATTACGCGTAATTAGCACTAATCACTTTTGTACCACCAAATTAGTACCACAAGCAACAAGATTTACCACACAAGCAAGAAATATCATAATTTGTTCAAAAAATTCATAAAAGTCGAGTATATATATTTATGACATCAAACCCTACCTTGTTCATATTAACAAATCATATACATTTAACACTTTTTAACACTTTTAAACATTAAAACAACATGATATGAACAAGATTTGAACAAGTTTTCAAAAATACTTACAATGCTTTAAAGAATTCGAGTGGTAGTAGGCTCAAGAACACACCAAATTGCACCAATTTTGCCCAAGACACGTTCTAAATAACCCAAAACACTTAAAAGTACACCCCGATTACTTATAACTTCAACAAAATTTTGTGGATCTTGATGGTTTTAAGTTAGCCGTGGGTTTTAAGATGAAGAAGAGGAAATTTTGATCTAAGTAAGTTTTATGGATGAGTTTGTATGTGTGGAAATGTTTGTATACTAATATGGGTATAAATACAAAAACTCATGACAAATCCCACTAATGAAATCAATTCATATAATATGTTTTGTCCTCTAATGATGGTTGTACACGACATTAGGGGAGGGTTTTTGGTGGGTTTTTGATCCTCGTTGGTGTATCGTGTGTCGGTTTAAGCTTAAAAGTTACCGTAAAGTCCCGGTTTGACCTTTTTGGACACGTATACGCAAAATAGAGTTTTTATTGACGTTTCCGTCAGAAAAATAATAAAATGTTATTATTTGCTCAAAAATGCATTTATTTGACTGCTACCATACATATTGTGCTGTCAGTACGCGTGTGGGGTTGCTTTTCAGTAATTACGAGAAAGCTCTCAGTAAATTACGAAACTTGTTAGTAACTATCAGAAATGGAATAATTTATGCTTACTGACAAAAATAAACTTTTTCTGCAGTGATTGTTAGCTACAGTATGCGGGACAGCTCCCAAAAATGCTCAAAAATACTCAGAAACATGCAAACGCGCATAGAAATGCTCAGCTTAAAAATAATAAATAACCATTTATTATTAATTTAAAATGTGAAAATTATCATTTTTCACAGTCTCCCTAGCTAATCGGGAAATCCATCCCGGATTTCAATTTAAGTTACTCGATGAGTTCGAAAAGGGATGAGGATATTTTCGCTTGATTTCATCCTCTCGCTCCCACGTGTACTCGGGGCCTCTGCGAGAGTTCCAACGGACCTTCACAATTGGGATACGACTCTGCTTTAGCCGTTTAACTTCCCGGTCCATGATTTCAATCGGCTCCTCGATGAAATTCAGTTTCTCGTCAAGCTGAATCTCGTCCAAAGTTATGATGGCGTTATCATCAGATAAGCACTTTTTCAAGTTGCTGACATGAAAAACGTCATGCACAGCGCTGAGCTCGGACGACAGTTCGAGTCGGTAGGCTACCAGCCCGATCCTGCCAAGAATTTTGAGAGGTCCAATATAGCGAGGGTTCAGCTTTCCACGCTTACCAAATCTTATCACGCCTTTCCATGGCGATACCTTTAACATCACTTTGTCACCCACTTGGAACTCAAGCGGTTTTCGCCTTTTGTCGGCATAACTCTTTTGACGGTCACGAGCCGCTTGCATTCGGCTCTTGATCTGCACGATCTTTTCAGTAGTCTCGTGGCCTAGGTCTGGTTCGGTAAGTTGGCTTTCTCTGACTTCAGCCCAACATATTGGTGATCTGCACTTATGACCAAAAAGTGCCTCATATGGTGCAGCCTTAATGCTGGTATGATAGATGTTGTTGTGGGAAAACTCGGCTAAAGGCAAATGCCTATCCCATCCGTTCCCAAAGTCAATCACACAGGCTCTCAGCATGTCCTTCACATACAGTCGCGCAAGTTTTTCCATGCTATCATTCTCCTTTATAGGGAGGAAATGAGCTGATTTAGTGAGACGGTCAACGATTACCCAGATCGTGTCGTAACCGCTCGACGTCTTAGGTAGCTTGGTGATAAAATCCATAGTGATGCGCTCCCATTTCCATTCTGGAATTTCAGGTTGAACAAGCAGACCGGATGGTCTCTGGTGTTCAGCCTTGACCTTCGAGCACGTTAAACATTTACTGACGTACTCGGCTATATCGGCCTTCATATTTGGCCACCAATACAACTTCTTCAAATCTAAGTACATCTTGTCGGATCCTGGATGAATGGAGTATTTGGACTTGTGGGATTCGTGCATGATCAAATCACGAATTCCTTCATACAGCGGGATCCAACTCCTATCCCCATAACACAAAACTCCATCAGATCTTTTTACGAAGCCATTCTCACTCTCTGGCATTCCGTAAATTTTCTCACATGGCCGGTTTTCATCCTTGAGTGCCTCGACCTGAGCCTCAAGAATTTTCACGAAGCGGCGAACTGATCTTCATCCCTAACAATCTGACTCTGAGGGGTTTGATCCGCTTTTTTCTGCTGAGGGCATCGGCAACCACATTTTCCTTGCCTGGGTGGTAACGGATCTCACAATCGTAGTCGCTAAGCAATTCCAGCCATTGGCGCTGTCTCATATTCAGCTCCTTCTGGTTCAAGATGTGTTTTAGTGTAGCAAACTGTAAAATTCCCTAGTAATTTGTAAACGTTAATCAAGTATTAATCACCAGTACTATTCAGTTAACCATTTATATGGGAAAATTTTGAACTTTTGTTTATTACAAACATATTGATATGTAATTCACCAAAACATTGGAACGAGCTCACACGCGGACCGCAATGAAATAAACACACTCATTTTATAACCAAATGCATCCTTTACTATTCATGGCCCAATTTTTATGGCCTGGTACTATTCACAAGCCCAACATAAATTTCATAAGTTTTATTTAACACTTATATCACTCGGCTAAAACTCCTTAACTTGGCCTCGTGTTCTCTTAAATTCGACTTACAACACACCCAACTTTTTACACCATTCGACTCCTCACCCACCAAAGAAATAGTATGTCGAATCCCACATTTTATTTCAAACGTTTGATACACGAACGAAAGCCAAAGTAAATCACCATCAACACTCGTTCAAGTTCACTTAATATTTCCACCATTTTACCAAATCGGTTTAAACTCATTTCCACCTAGCTCAATTATTTTTCTATGATCATTTATGAGTCACCAAGTTTATTTCTCGCCTTTTCTCACAATATTACGCATTAAAAATGATGCTTGGACTCTTTTGTGTATATATGTCGACACATAATATATATATGCCACTTGATATGTAACCAAGATCTACTTGACTCTTACACAAAGACTTTCTAAGCAATCTCATTCTCTTTATCCCCCTCAACTCTCCTACAAATCGAATGAAATCTCACATGCATCAACTTGTGTTTAAAATGATATATGTCGACATTATATAGTACGTATACATGCATACTATCTTCAAATATACACACCCATGAATTCTTGCATTCACACTTAAATTTTATCTCTCATTTCTCTCTAAAACTTCACTGTCGAAACCATCCAAGGAAAGGAGCAAAGTCACAAGCCATTCGAACTCTTTTTCATTTGTTCTAAGTCGAACTCGAATTGTTTGTATTCATTCTAGCAAGAGCCGGGTTTTCCTTTCGATTTCTAGTCCATAATCACTCTTAAACTCACTGATGCGTGGTTTTGCAACCTTACAACAGGTTTTACCTCTCGAGGGATCTCAAGAGGCTTACAACCCCACCAGGCAGCGTACCTGACCGATGTAGTATAGTGTAGTGGTAAGTACGGGGGATTGATCGTTCTCCACAGGGAATAGTGTTCGTTAGGTATGAAAAACTACTCTAATAGGTCTAAGGGTGAGAGAAGATTCTTTTTATGTTTTTATAATTTTATGAAAGCAAGTAAAATCTCGGGTTTGAAAGAGTGGGCGGAATTAGTTGCTAGTCAACTAACCCAAGTTACTACGAATGCAAATAAAATAAAATAACAGAAAATGAAAATGTGGTGAAACTTATATGGAGAGAAATGTGTTTACTTAGATTTCCTTACTCCCTAACTATCTTTTACCGGTTGATTAGTGTGTATTAATTGCGTGGATGACGGGTGTATTCCTTAATACCAATCGTGGGGTGGCGTACGTACTTCCCCAACTCTATGAACTCCTACTTCACTCCTATGTCGAGCCGGCTAAGAAGCTCCTAAAATGGGATCACTAGAATTCGCTCATGCATTAAATACAACCATAAAAACCTTAGTACGCATTGTTTCATGCTTCTTAAGACGTTCAAGCAAGTTACCGTATAGGAAGTTAGCCAGTTTTCTTAAGCCTAACATAGATGAACAATCATCCAATACAACTAATAACACACTAATAACCAATAATCAATAGCTAGGTTTCATTAGATCTAAGCAAACACAAAGAAAACCTAGCCTAGCATGTTAAACAAAAGACAAGAACAAGATAGAATCAAACAACACATAGACATATTGAATGATTAATTGATAACTTATCTTCAATGTAACATGGAAGATCTCAAGGCAAAAAGCCTTGAAAAAGCTGCTAAAATCGTCTTAGGGTTTCCTCCCAAAAGGTTACACACAAAGTTCCACCCTAATGACAAAAAATTGCAAAACTATATATAGAGATCAATGGCTGACGGCGTCACGTTGTAGATTCTGACGCCGTCACCTCGCCGCTTTTAGGGTTCCCGGATGGCCTTCCTGACGCCGTCCCTCTTTAGACCTCCAAAATCCGTTCTGGCTTATCAAAGCTTGACGCCGTCAGATTATGGCTAGACGCCGTCCCTCTTTAAGTTAAGTCGTGACGACCTTGATCACTTCAAAGGGTGACGCCGTCAGATTTTTCATCCAAAATTCTCTGGCTTATCATGAGTAATTTTCATATCCACCTTTTTCTTGCCAAGCCATGACGCCGTCCAGGGCAATCCCTGACGCCGTCAAAGGTACTTTTTAGCCGATTTTGAGACTTTGTCGTTTTCTTCACTTTTATGCTCCAAAAACGTCCAAAATGCTTCCTTTTCCAGATTTCTTCTCAAAAGTACCTAAAATGACAAAAGGAACGATTTAGGGCAATATTTGATCAAATAAATACGATTTAGGGCTTAAATGACCCCTTAAAAGCGGTACACTTTTCGCTTCATCAAATACCCTTACACTTGAGATTTGCTTGTCCTCAAGCAAATGCGCTTTTATTCTAATCAAAATACAAGTTAGGGGTCATTTAACACTAATATAAAAGTAATTACAACAAATAATCATTCCACTTTAATCATAATAAGCACGGAGATTACAAACTAGCACCTCAGAAGTAGTGTTTAGATACTCACATCTCTCAGGTGTCATCAAAATAAATCTCATAAATGAAAACGGATAATATCTCTCACTACCTGTCATAGCAAATAGATTACCATAAGCTTGGGAAAGGATCGAAAACCTCCTCCACTAGGCGTAAGCACCTAAGATAAACTATCAAAGAGGGCTTTTACATGGGTTATAACGTGAGGTGTAGGGAAAAGGAAAACATGGTTTTGTTGGATAAAGGATATTTTACTGGTGGCGAGTTAAAGATCTTGATCAATTACATGTTACTGTTACAAGTTGCTAGCCAAGACTCGACTCAATCTTAAGCTAAAAATAAAATAACAAAAACATAAAATAAACATAAAATGAAACGGGATGGTTGTCCGTTTTTTTTTTTTTTTTTTTTTTTTTTTTTTTTTTTTTTTTTTCTTTTTTCTTTTTCTCATTTTTTTGTATTTTTCTTGATTTTTTTTTTTCATACACTCTTGCCCTACCATCCAAAATAATACATCATAGGGGCGTTGCATTCCCCTTACACTTGAACTTTTACATAACTTTACAAATAACTATTCTAATGACTCGAATTAAGATAATCGAAAAACTTGGAGTACTTTTAAAATATTTAGCACATATGGGGGTAATAAATGATGTTCTTCCCCATTACTCCATTACACTAGTACTTTACCCATGAGTCCCAATCGTCCCAAAACAATATGTACAAGGATATGACTCGACTTAGCAACCATGTAATCAACTAGATAATTAACTTGGGTTTAAACAAATGTTGTCACAATAATGCACTAAATATGAGTGCACACAAGGTAGGCTAAGGCGATTTGGGTGTACATTTAAGTGGGGTGTAAACAAATTCTTCCTTTAAGTAAAATGCTTAAAGGTTGAAACGAAAAGATAGGCTCTGAGGGGTGTACTAGGGGTATCGTGTACTAAAAATGAGTACAACGCGAAGGGTGTGGGAGAATTACTTGACCAATGTAGCCAATGTAATTATAACAAAACACAGGTGTAAAACAATGGGTTAATCCTAATGCCTCTTATCATGTAGTAAATCTAACTACACGAATGTAGTCTCACTTGTGGCCTCGGAATGGTCCTAACGCAAGTTCTAGAATCTAAGTGCTACCGGTACACACATCATAGCATAAATGCTTTTCCTACCAATTCTAGGGGCAAACCTCACATATTTGGGGGTGGAAATTTTTTTTAGTGGTACGGTTTTTGTGCTAGTCATATAACTCCTATCCGTGAGACGCTCATTAAAATCAAAGTTTCACTCCTAAATGTTGTAAAAAAATTTAAATTTGGCACTAAAATTGCCCTAACAGGTATTTATCTCAGTTTTATTACACATCTACTATTAAACAAACAAAAATCAAGCGTACTAGCATTCTCTAATCGTACTTTTACCCCCCCCTTACACTTAAGATGAACATTGTCCCCAATGTTCAAATAACAAGATGTAAAAGTAAAAAGGTAAAAGAATGAAATCAAATACTCCCCTGATTCGCTCGGTGGATAATGTGGTAACACGGTTAGATCTTCTTCTAAAGTAATGTTGAAGCTCCATGACTAATGCATCGCCAAAAGCTTGATCCAACAAACATTTCCTTGTCCAAAATAACCTGTTAAACCTGAGAAAACAAACACGAAAACCTGCATAACATCGGCGGGATAAACTCTATATATAAGGATATAATGCTTGTGGAATGATAGTTTTGCAGATTCCTGGAGTTTATAAGTTAGAGATTTAATAAAAACTTTTTATGAAAACAAAACTTTCAATTAAAACCTGACGCCGTCAGGTTGTAAGGCCTGACGCCGTCAGAAATGATCTGACAGAATTCTCATGTTAAGTTTCCGGAAAATTTCTGGAAAAACCTATACCTTACTTCCTGGAATTCCTGCAAAACATCATTATGACTCGATACAAGCATTTGACTCAAACAATTACTAATATGTATGTTAATTTAATATTGTTATGATTCATGTTCATTTGTTCTAATAAACCGATTTGGATTTCCCTTACACTTATCTTTTGCAAAATACCTTTATATGTAGTTAAGACGAAGTTAAAAACAAGATAAAGCATTTTCACAATTTAGTTTCGAACATGAATCAATAATAATAAAAATTAAACATACATACGGAAGCAAATAAAATCAAACAAACAACTAAATAAACACACAAAGCAAATAAAGCTTGGGTTGCCTCCCAAGAAGCGCTTGTTTTTGTTCGAGTCACGAGCCTGACTCTACCCTTATTTAACGGATAAAGGAGAGGTTTTTCCTATACTTAGGATTAAGTGTGGGTGAAAGTAGCGATACACACCCTTAGGGTGGAAATATGCCACGTGAGGAAAGAGTGACGGGTGAACTATATGCTCAAAGGTGCGGGATCCTATCATCATAACCTTACCTAATTCAATTGGGTTAGTGGGCGGATTAAGATTTTCTCCTAGAAAGGGATCATCTTCTATCAACTTCGAGAGACTCCAAGTTAAGAATCCACTTTGACCTAATAATCCCGGTTTAAACCCATAATGTTTCTTGTGATCAATCATAAATGGGTGATGTAAGTATGTAAGGTCATGGTTCACTCCTATGTTAGCTTCCTCTCTACAAGGCCTAGAGTCTACTACCTTAATCTTAACATTACCCGGACTACATGGTTTGATGGGTGGATCGGGACCTAATTCAATTCCTAAGTTCACATCTAAGGATGGAAGATTAGGTAACGGTTTTGGTTTAGGCTCCGGTTCATCAAAACTAGGAACTTCCATAGAACTAAAAGAAAGGTTATGACTACAAGTATTCAAACCTATTTCTTCTAGTTTTGTTTCTTCCAAAGGTTCTACTTCAATTGGGGTTCCTATAGTCCCTTCTACTTCTTCCAGGTAAGTCACGGGCGGTGTGTATGCCTCGAATGATGGTAGGACTTGTGGGGTACTTTGTAGGTTTGTGTTATTTACCTCATCCTTCCTTGTCTCTATATCAATTATATCTACATCATGTGTTTTAGTAGAATCTAACCCAAACATGTTCCTAAGTATCTCAAATCCTTCTCTAGCCATTTCAAGTTCTAAGTCCGATTCATAAGAATCTTCCCCGATAACATGATTACTATGTTCAATTTGCCTAAAGGATTCATCATGTGTTCCTTGAGATTCAAAGTCATTGATCATAAAACCTAGGTCTTTTTGCTCAATATGCTCATGTTCGGCTAAATCCTCCTCCATTGTTTCCTCAAGTTGTGATGTATACGAACCCATTAATTCATTAAACTTATGGTTCACGGTTAGGAGGCTTTCCTCAAAATTTTTCCAAAGGGTCTTATTAAAAGGAGTTGATCCTAACAATGATTGTTTAATAGAAGCCACACATGCACATAATTCATCAAACCTATCAAACTTTATACCCATCTCTTCTTGTATATATCTAAGATCACTTAAAAATTCATTGGAACAACAGGAAGCAAATCTATCAGTGTAAAGTAATTGTTCCTCTATTGTTAATGATCTAAATGGAATTTCATCCGCCATGGTGACAAATGAAAATGGTTTTACAAACAAAGGGCACAAAGAAAAAGATAGACTAAAGAAATCTAATAAAAAGAAAATAAATATCTCACTCGATAGGAATCAAGTGAGTAGACCTAATAAAATAAAAATTCAACCTAAACAATAACTATTCCCCGGCAGCGGCGCCAAAAACTTGATGCGTGGTTTTGCAACCTTACAACAGGTTTTACCTCTCGAGGGATCTCAAGAGGCTTACAACCCCACCAGGCAGTGTACCTGACCGATGTAGTATAGTGTAGTGGTAAGTACGGGGGATTGATCGTTCTCCACAGGGAATAGTGTTCGTTAGGTATGAAAAACTACTCTAATAGGTCTAAGGGTGAGAGAAGATTCTTTTTATGTTTTTATAATTTTATGAAAGCAAGTAAAATCTCGGGTTTGAAAGAGTGGGCGGAATTAGTTGCTAGTCAACTAACCCAAGTTACTACGAATGCAAATAAAATAAAATAACAGAAAATGAAAATGTGGTGAAACTTATATGGAGAGAAATGTGTTTACTTAGATTTCCTTACTCCCTAACTATCTTTTACCGGTTGATTAGTGTGTATTAATTGCGTGGATGACGGGTGTATTCCTTAATACCAATCGTGGGGTGGCGTACGTACTTCCCCAACTCTATGAACTCCTACTTCACTCCTATGTCGAGCCGGCTAAGAAGCTCCTAACATGGGATCACTAGAATTCGCTCATGCATTAAATACAACCATAAAAACCTTAGTACGCATTGGTTCATGCTTCTTAAGACGTTCAAGCAAGTTACCGTATAGGAAGTTAGCCAGTTTTCTTAAGCCTAACATAGATGAACAATCATCCAATACAACTAATAACACACTAATAACCAATAATCAATAGCTAGGTTTCATTAGATCTAAGCAAACACAAAGAAAACCTAGCCTAGCATGTTAAACAAAAGACAAGAACAAGATAGAATCAAACAACACATAGACATATTGAATGATTAATTGATAACTTATCTTCAATGTAACATGGAAGATCTCAAGGCAAAAAGCCTTGAAAAAGCTGCTAAAATCGTCTTAGGGTTTCCTCCCAAAAGGTTACACATAAAGTTCCACCCTAATGACAAAAAATTGCAAAACTATATATAGAGATCAATGGCTGACGGCGTCACGTTGTAGATTCTGACGCCGTCACCTCGCCGCTTTTAGGGTTCCCGGATGGCCTTCCTGACGCCGTCCCTCTTTAGACCTCCAAAATCCGTTCTGGCTTATCAAAGCTTGACGCCGTCAGATTATGGCTTGACGCCGTCCCTCTCTAAGTTAAGTCGTGACAACCTTGATCACTTCAAAGGGTGACGCCGTCAGATTTTTCATGCAAAATTCTCTGGCTTATCATGAGTAATTTTCATATCCACCTTTTTCTTGCCAAGCCATGACGTCGTCCAGGGCAATCCCTGACGCCGTCAAAGGTACTTTTTAGCCGATTTTGAGACTTTTTCGTTTTCTTCACTTTTATGCTCCAAAAACGTCCAAAATGCTTCCTTTTCCAGATTTCTTCTCAAAAGTACCTAAAATGACAAAATGAACGATTTAGGGCAATATTTGATCAAATAAATACGATTTAGGGCTTAAATGACCCCTTAAAAGCGGTACACTTTTCGCTTCATCACTCACCACCTTTTAAGGTGTCGTAAGTCTCTTAATTCATTTCATACACTTATACACTTTTTTCTATATTGCATGTTTTATATCGAACGTATATACTTTCTTGAATTATTTACGTGCTCTTATATTTATTTTTTTCGTTGCACCAATGACCTTCTGTATCCTAAGATGTCGAAAATACAAAATACACTTTATTCGAATCCCACAAATTCATATCAAGACATTTCGAACACCATTTTTATTACAAGTTACATCGTATATAATATAACACATATTACAAGTTGTTTTTCATTTTTGAACTATGTGTTGTGTCGATAGAAATGGCCCTTTTAAAATCAAATACTCACGCACAACATATGATTTTTAATATACGACATGTTTCTTTATATACTTGACTAATAAGCTATGTAAATAAACACTTGATACAAGCTCGTATAAACCCTTTTTAAAGCCTCAAGTGTTGGCTACATGAAACTGGTCGAAACCTTTATAATATATTTGATTGGGCTTTATAGCCCAATAAGCACTTTTTAAGCTCTATAAATAAGCTAGTCATAAAAGCCCTTTGAATATGTTTTTAGAACATTAAAACAAGCCCAATGATAAGCCCAACTCCCCTTAAAACCCAACGGATCAAAATCCTTAACGGGCTTTTAATTTCAACTCGTAAAGCCCATTAAGCTTAAAAATAAGCTCTTTGACCAATAAGCAGTTAAGTTTGACTTAAATGAGCTTTATAAAGTTATTAAAACTTTCAGAAATCTTTTCACACCTTTTTTGTGATTTTTGGACTAAGTTTGCAAACTATTTCAACTTTAAGGGTTAAAACTGCCAACTTCACAAAACTATGTCAAAAAACTGTAAATTCAGTAGGTTAAGGGTAGAACATGAACATCCAGTAAACTTGAAGCTTAAAAAGTCATTTTGGAACCTTTTTGGACTAAAAATGTAAATAAGGACTAACGGTGCAACGCTAACCCCGTTAGGGTAGAAAATGTAAAAATTGTAAAAGTTCAAGTACCAACAGAAACTTTATACCCTTTTCATTTTTATTTCATATTTTACATTTTTCAACACCATCACGTGCATTTTTACGATTCGTTCACATATATTTAAACACGTTACATTATATTTATATATAACGAGTTTTAAACGATTTAACTTAACGTTTCGTTCAACCACTTTCTAGGAAATGATATTATTGGATTAAATGACATAAAAACAAGATAGTATTATATATAATATTATTTTTGAACTTTAAGCATTTTAAGCATATCACTCACTCACATCACCATTCAAATCGTTATCCGTTGCTCATTTTCACAGTCACTATTCATATTAAGTCAAATTCTCAGAATTTACCATTAATCAGGTCGTCTGTTGGAGCCATTCACGTAACTCACTTGATTTCACATTTCACCTTGCCAGTTACCCACAAGGTGAGTCATAGCCCCACTTTTACTCATTTAATATTTTTACACTCTTTGGGGGAGATACATGCTTGTTCTACTTACAAATTTACTCGTTTACCTTAAACATTGTACTCAAATGATGACACACTCTAAATTGTTTATTGAAACATAATTCTTGTTTTCACTCACAAAAGTAATATAAACTTTCACGAATCACCATGAATTTATACACCACTTTTTATATGTTTTCCAATCCCCTAGGGAAATACATGCTACAAAATAGAACACAAGTATTTTATATATGCTTCACCTGATTGATATTGCCTAAGTTACTTAATTCCAAAATCCCCTCATATCATGAACCATTAATCACTTGCGAGTGAACGCGAATATAGTAAACAAACTCGAAATCTGTTGGAGGCTGACTGCCTATTCCACTAATACTTGACGGATAGCCTTAGTTGCTAGTCGTATTAGTCGCAATGCATTATATTTGAGATAAAATAGGAAATTGTCAAATCCCCTATTCCCCGAGGGCCATAACTCATGCCATTAATTTGGATTGTTTCCCCCACCGAATCCCGGTACTCTATTAACGTTTGCGTTTCATGAGGCTTAGGGCAACATATATATATACAACTGCAATATCACTATTTCAAATTACGATTGTAACTGCAATCGGCACCATCACCATTTCAAATTATGATTGTAACTGCAATCGGTACTATCACTATTTCAAATTATGATTGAAATTCACATGAAATCCTACACTTGTGTTTAACTGATTTACATGCAATTTACTTATGGCTTTCACCCACGTAACTCACTACTTATTTCATCAATATTGGTATTTATTTCAATTATCACCACACCCTCAAAACTATTGAAATCAACTGTTTACTTATAAACTCTATGAACTCACCAACCTTTGTGTTGACACTTTTAAGCATGTTTATCTCAGGTAATTAACGGAGCAGAAAAGACACGGAGTGGGCACTAACTGATGGTTTTTGTCGTGTAAAATAAATTAAGTCATTCAATTCAAACTACTACACCCTTTTATGGGATTTCACAACTCTGATATTTCACTTTTGTATCTCAAATATTATTTGAATGACAATAACTTTCAAAACGCCTCTTTTGAGCCATTTTCTATGATTATGACTATGATCCTCCCCGTAATACCCCAATTAGTCTTCCGCTGTTAACTCATAATTTAGGGGGTGTTACAGATTGGCATCAGAGACATGGTTATAGAGAACCAAATGTTTTCAAACATTGGACTATAACTACACTTTCAAAATGAATGATTTTACACCATACCACATTACGCACTCCGTGCCTGCATATCACCGTGCTCAGTACATTACCTATTAAGATTATTTTACACTAATCTTCACATCTCACACTTACTCTCACATACTTGATTATTTCACCTTTATTTTCACACCCCTGATGTTATTGATTACTTACATTTACTATTTACGGGTTATTACAGTAGCATGTCTACATACTCACGCCTTGGCACCTCATCATCGGACATGGAGTCCGAGAGCACTTTATCACCTATCACCTCACCCATAGTTCCTAGCACATCGACTGCTACAGTGTCGAAACACCCCACCTATGACACCTGTTGCACTAGGTGACCCAGACTCACTCATATCAGAAGACTCGTACGTACTAGCTAGACGGGCATATATTTCATCACCTCATCCGGAGAACCGTTCAGTTTTTCTCACTTACACTCCACTTACAGATGATCAGTATATGTAGACTCAGCAGTGACTACCTGCAGCTAATTCGGAGACTCCATTACCTACACCACCACCCCCACCTGTACCGGTTTTCCGGCACAGACAAGTCAGGATTTTTAGCACCATATGAGCCCGAACCATTCATGACACCATTTCAGAGCCACCTCAATGGCCATATCAAGAAGCATACACCTCGCAAGAGGGTACGCCTACACCTAGTTCCGATTATACCACCATCACCACCTCTATCCCCTACATCACCATTGGATATGATCAGGATGACACCACCATTATCTCCTGAGCATACCTTACCACCACTACTATCATCATCCCCTTCACCGTCGGTTAGACCTGATGATGCGTGTGCTTGTTGTGCTCTAATTTATACCCACGGTATGTCGTTGTGGTTTTAGCAGTATTCAAGTTTTAAATTTATATTTAGCCGACTTATCAATAAAACACACACTTTAACGAGCAGTGTACCCGGTCAGTATGAATATAATGGTAAGTAGAGTGTCGATCACTAAGAGTGGAACGTATTACCTAGTTATTCTAATCAGTATTTTAATATCTTAAGTTAGCTATACAACCTAATCTAATGCAAGGGGGGTTTCAGCCTGAGAGACTGGCACGGTTTGGTTATGCTTAAATATAAACTAAACTAATAGGCACGAATCAGCGATTAGCACACACGTACACAGATAGATACTTGAGACAATAAGAAGACCTGTCCTGATAGTTAAGTAGCTTGTCACTTGTTTTATTGCTAGTTTTATATGAAGTGTATGTAATTAATCCTTTCTCGTTGGCTCTAATCTTATCGGCGAGTAAACCCTTAATGATTACTTATGTCTATCCTACTTACCCTTTCTTCCTACTTTTCTACAGACGATAGAATGCATAGGCGATAAAATAAATAGGCGAGGACAGAGGCATGGCGACCCGATCAATGCTCAACTAGACACAGAGGTTATCAATGCACTAATAAAAGTCACCAAAGACATCAACATATAAACTTTAATTAATGGGAAAGCAATTTTAAGGGGAGTTGAAGTGCATGATTAAATCAATGACACAAGCCCATCAATCCTGATAAATTAAAGTGTACTAATACAATAAAACAAAACTACTTAATGAATTGAATACATGCAGGACCTTCTTACAGCTCTTGTATCTTCGTTTAGGGTGTGTCTTGTGCTGCTACTTCGTCTGAATTCGGCCTAGGGTTTCTTCGGTCTTCGGTCTTTTTGTGTTGAATCGAACCTCTAAATTCGTCTGACTTTGGGGTATTTATAGTTTCTGTCTGAAGGTTAGATGCGGCGCATTGAATAAGTAGATGCGGCGCATTGACTTAACTTCGCGTGGGGTCCAAGATTAATATATTCAGGAATATTCCTACACCGCCAGAAGATGCGGCGTAACTCCATTCTTGTATGCGGCGCATTGACTTTTGCCGTCTTGGATTATAACTTGTGAAATCTTGATAGTGATGCGCCGTATATAATAAGTAGTATGCGGCGTATCTGGAGCAGAATGGTCTTGATCTTGTACATTTCAGTAGACTCTTAACTTCTTGCTTGTTTTGCTCCATAATTAGTCCAAAATCGCCAAGTTTCACATAGTACTTGTTTTTACCTGAGAATTACAAAAGTAAACATTAACGTATCAATTCTCACAGATAATATAATAAAACAAGTCAAATAAATAGGATAAATGATGGTAATAAAATGTACTTATTTGAGTTCATCAAATATCCCCCCACTTGAACTTTACTTGTCCCCAAGTAAACCTTAGAATTAATCTTATGAAAATGTATCCTAAAAGATATTAGGATTTATTTTTATATTTAAGCATGTATTCATTTTGTCATAAACACACAACCAAACACTTAACGAATTAGAAGTAAAATAAAATATATTGATAAAAGCAAATCTAATCGTTTAACTGTCCAGTCGTGACGAATATTCTATCATAAGCTTGGCAAGTATACACATCTCCTCCACTAAAGCCAAGGAATAACAAGTATAAAACGGTAAAAAGGGTTTGTTGGTTAAGGGTTAATCATTCTCCTTAATCTCTATCGATCTCAAATTCCAGAAAAGGCGACAAAATCACAAATACATGATCGAATCCACGAACACGATACTTGCAATTGCTCAAATCCTTAACTCGAATAGGCTAAAGATAGGACCAAGTAATCTTTACCAATAATATTATATCAAAAAGGGCGACAAAATCATAAATACATAGCCGAATCCACGACTACGATACTTAAGATTGCTCAAATCCCTAATCTCAATAAATCAAAGGTTTGGATAAAGAAATGATATAGGGTATGGATAATATTTGGGATACAAATTGGTGTAAAATGAAAAATAAACAAAACAGATAAATTAAAATCCTAAGTGTGGTAAATTGCTATCCCAACCATCCCATGAATAAGACTCATATCATTGAATAACTCACGCTTTAACACTTGAAACACACGCTTTAGGTAGACACGAATTATACTCAACAAGATCTTAATCAAAGAATAACCTTAGTTGGCGTTCCCATAACGGCCAACTCCCATTCAATCCATAAATATAATATATAACAAATAGTGGTGATATCGACCACTTAATACAAAACTTTACATGAGTTGGTTAAAACAAACATCCAACTTTTCCTTTTTCTTTTTCTTTTCTTTTTTTTTTGATTTTTTTTTTTTATTTATTTTTTGATTTTTTTTTAACTTGAAACATAAACATAGACGTGTAAAATTTCACCACATCACTATAACGATAACTCTGGATAATTTTTCCATACTTCTCATGACTTCAGAAATAACGGTAATAGTGAAAGTAGTAAACACACGAAAAATAAACTCAAAGATATACAATATTTACTTTCACTCCAATTGCATTGTGCAATTTCCTGACTCAACCAAAGATAATGAATTACGCACGCGAACA
Source organism: Artemisia tridentata subsp. tridentata (assembly GCA_021014915.2). NCBI lineage: Eukaryota > Viridiplantae > Streptophyta > Magnoliopsida > Asterales > Asteraceae > Artemisia > Artemisia tridentata. The sequence goes on from CP139501.1 coordinate 136,743,318, forward strand.
CAGGTAATGTAAGGAAACACACTTTGCCTAAAGCAATTAACCAACCACGGATTTTAATCTACAGGGTAGGCTAAGGTGTAAGGGTGTAACGAAACATTATAACAAAGGTGTAAGAAACGAAAGGAATGCCTCTGAGTGTTTTTTCTAGGGGTATCTTACTCTAAAAATGAGAGTAACAAAAGGTTTATACGGGGGTTAACTAACCAGTGTAGTTAGTTAATATCACATGACATATAAAGGCTATATGGGTGTAATCCTAGAAATTTACTAATTTAGAAAAGTCATTCCAATTATGTAGATAATACTTATTATGGTGGTCTCGAATAGTATACAAGCCAAGTTCTAAAGTTTACAAGTCACCGGCACACTCATAGATTTGTGAATTTTGAAAAGTTCACAATTTTTGAAAATAATGTTATGTGTGCAGCTATGTAATTTAGACTTTAAACAAAATCATGCTAAAAAATTTTAAATTTTGATATATTAAGTGCATTTTAAGCATATTTTGAAAAAGTTTAGGACAAGTGTTCTAATTCTCCAATCCCCCCACTTAAGTTAAACAACGTCCTCGTTGTTTGTGTCAAAGGTTAAAAACTGGAAAATAAAAGAATTAGAACAGAAAAACTCCCCTGAGATTTGCTCGGTATGATCCTCCATTACTTGTATAAGAGCAAAAATCATCTTTCTTGTGGATAAGAACGTTTAAGCTTCATATTTGATGTATCCACAGGAAATGCAGGAATCTATAATACCATCAAGACTTAAACACACCTGAGTTAAGAAAGTTCAAACTTGCATAATACATTAGTAGTTAGTAAAAATAAAACTTTAAAAATTAAAATGAAAATCATCAGGTCAGTCGATACGCCGTATCTTATGGAAGAAGATACGCCGTATCGAGCCTGAAATAAATACGAATCAGAATAGAAGATGCGTCGCATCCTTAACCAGGGATGCGCCGCATTAAAATAAATTGACAAAAAGTTTTAAAGTCAAAAATAAAAATGCAGAAAATAAAGTAAGATATGACCAGTGCAGAAGATGCGTCGCATCTAAGGATTGAGATGCGCCGTATCTTCTGCGGGCCTGACTGACTCGACACAGAACAGAAAAGTATAAATTTTCCAGGTTGTCTCCCGGTCAGCACTTGTCTTTATTCCAGAGTCTTCAAGTTAGACTCACGTTCAGCTCCTTATTTAGATCTAGTTACGAGCCATCCTTCTTCTTTCATTCGAAAGATGTTCCCGTATAGCTCCGCAACATTTTCTTCCGTACGACTTAATCTAATAAATTTTTTGGTCTTTATCGCAACATATTCTTCATCAGGTCCCAAAGAATATTTGATGATTTTAAATTTTTCAGAAATAATCATGGGTGGCTTATTATAAGGGATCCCAAGTAGTTGACATTTTCTTTTGGTGAATTCTTCATCGTCTTTATCAAAAAACTTAAAATAAGGATCCTTATTCAAATAGTCATCAAGTTCATCAATCAACTCTTCTCGCGACTCATCGTTATTAGCAGAAGGATCATAATTAACCACGTTAAAGGACTGATAATAATCTTGAATCTCATCCCACTCATTTTTCAATTCCCATTGCAAGCGTCGACTAAGCTTTGTGTAATCATCAAATTGTCCATGCACCCATTCCCAGAAGGTAGTGTCCGATGCTCCCTTAAGTTCTTTTAGGTAGTTGATTCTACCTTTTTCTTGTAAAGCCTCTGCTTTACGAGGGCAGTCTTCAACTTTTTCATACCAATCGTCGTCTTCAAAGTACACATTGTTTCCAACCCGTTTCATTCCAATTATACTTCCCCCATTACAGGTTCCATCACTCTTATAATCACAGGTCGGCCATACACTACTTCCATCCTTGAAACAGAAAGGTGTACAAGTGTGATTAATGTGCTCAAATTCCCATGGTTTATCCCTAACCCATGGTATTTGGTCATTCCATTCGTAGTACCAGGTGTTTTTGAAATCATCATAAGTCTTGAATCCTGGTAGATCTCCAGTAAGCACATCAACGTCGATTTGAAGAAGGTAATTAAATTCTTTGAATTGTTTGCACAAAGGTGTCTCATAATTGAACACATCAATGTCTATCCTGAATAATTCTTCAATCCCTTCCTTGATTATTGAATTGTCATCTGACGATCCATTGTTGCTCTCTACTTCCTCATCTTCCCCTCTCATCCAATATACCCATAACACATCTTTAGTAGCTCGGTCCATGCTCTTATGGTTAATGAACTTACTAGCTAACCAATTTGAAAAATCAACATTGTTAGGATCGTGGTTAACGTCAAAGCTAGTGTTACCAATCATGTTCCTTCTTATCTCCATGAACTCATTAAATTGTTCTTTAAAACTTCGTGTCAACCATGAGGTCACAGTCCTTTTGACTTCATTCATAGGAGCAAATTTCGGATCACCGTATTTAAGTTCAAGCCACTCTTCCAAAGAGATATCCATCAACCTTACCAACTTTTCATGAAATAGTATCTCCGATTCAGCATACATTCTTTCGTTATCCAGATAGCTTTTATCTAATCCCCAATACTGTTCGGAATAAGGCATATAAGAAGTTTGTATAGGTCGGACTTCATAGCTTTTGTTGCTCGATTTGTTGACTGCATTTGCTGAGTTCATGTATTCAATTTGGTATTTCCCATCTTTTTCTTCGATAGTAGTCCAAGTTAATCCTTTAGATTCAATGATGGGCCATAAGAGTAACAATTCATCTTCAGTGTAGCTCATTAGTAAATCATAAGAGAATATCCCGTCTTCAATATTGCATAAGCGTTTGAATTCCTTATAAGTAGCTTCAAGAAGGGGTCTCCCAAGAGAATAAATCGGCATCAATCATGAGCACATTGAAGTTGACATCATCAAAAATTTCCACTTCGAATGAATCCGAAAGCGAGAGTTCCTTAGCAAGATATCCGTTTATTGACATATCTTCCATAGCAAAACCTGTCATCATAGGTAAAATCGTAAGTAGGATTTGTTCGCTAGAAGAGAGATTAATGAATTTAAAAACGGATATAAGAAAAAAAAAACTGATATCTGCAGATGATGCGCCGTATCCAAAAAGTTGGATACGCCGTATCTTATAATCGTTAAAATTTAATCAGACTAATATTCAGAAAATAGATACGCCGCTTAGAATTTAGAATGCGCCGTATCAGTTTTAAGTTATCAAAAATCAACGTATCTAATTTAAAATTAAATGCGTCGTATTAACAAAAGTTAATGCGCCGTATTTTTGTTACGTTTCAAAATACAAGATTTTTGATTCAGAAGATGCGCCGTATCGATAAAGATCGATGCGTCGTATCTGTTTAATAATTCGAAAACTGTTTTTAATTAAAATAATAAATACGCCGTATCTGTTAAAACAGATGCGTCGTATGGCGTTATGGTTTAGAAAAATTTCTTATTAAAAACAGAATATGCCATATCTTGGGGAAAAGATGCGTCGTATCGAATTCATTAAACGCGTTGTATTTTATAAAAATTAAACGCAATACGCCGTATCTATGAAAATAGATGCACCGTATCGTTTGAATTAGCAAAGTACAACGATAGCAGAATGCAAGAAAATACGGAAAATAAAAACAAAAATAAAAACAAACAAAAAGAAACAAAGTTAAAGAAAATAAAAACACACAAAACAAAAAATATGCAAATAATACAATGAATGCAATTTAACTAATATATAACAGGGTTAGTGGTTAGAATAAAAATTAAAAAGAAAAACCTAATTAAAATACTAATCAAATTAACAGATAATAACCATTCACTCCCCGGCAACGGCGCCAAAAAACTTGATGCGTGTGCTTGTTGTGCTCTAATTTATACCCACGGTATGTCGTTGTGGTTTTAGCAGTATTCAAGTTTTAAATTTATATTTAGCCAACTTATCAATAAAACACACACTTTAACGAGCAGTGTACCCGGTCAGTATGAATATAATGGTAAGTAGAGTGTCGATCACTAAGAGTGGAACGTATTACCTAGTTATTCTAATCAGTATTTTAATATCTTAAGTTAGCTATACAACCTAATCTAACGCAAGGGGGGTTTCAGCCTGAGAGACTGGCACGGTTTGGTTATGCTTAAATATAAACTAAACTAATAGGCACGAATCAGCGATTAGCACACACGTACACAGATAGATACTTGAGACAATAAGAAGACATGTCCTGATAGTTAAGTAGCTTGTTACTTGTTTTATTGCTAGTTTTATATGAAGTGTATGTAATTAATCCTTTCTCGTTGGCTCTAATCTTATCGGCGAGTAAACCCTTAATGATTACTTATGTCTATCCTACTTACCCTTTCTTCCTACTTTTCTACAGACGATAGAATGCATAGGCGATAAAATAAATAGGCGAGGACAGAGGCATGGCGACCCGATCAATGCTCAGCTAGACACAGAGGTTATCAATGCACTAATAAAAGTCACCAAAGACATCAACATATAAACTTTAATTAATGGGAAAGCAGTTTTAAGGGGAGTTGAAGTGCATGATTAAATCAATGACACAAGCCCATCAATCCTGATAAATTAAAGTGTACTAATACAATAAAACAAAACTACTTAATGAATTGAATACATGCAGGACCTTCTTACAGCTCTTGTATCTTCGTTTAGGGTGTGTCTTGTGCTGCTACTTCGTCTGAATTCGTCCTAGGGTTTCTTCGGTCTTCGGTCTTGTTGTGTTGAATCGAACCTCTAAATTCGTCTGACTTTGGGGTATTTATAGTTTCTGTCTGAGGGTTAGATGCGGCGCATTGAATAAGTAGATGCGGCGCATTGACTTAACTTCGCGTGGGGTCCAAGATTAATATATTCAGGAATATTCGTACACCGCCAGAAGATGCGGCGTAACTCCATTCTTGTATGCGGCGCATTGACTTTTGCCGTCTTGGATTATAACTTGTGAAATCTTGATAGTGATGCGCCGTATATAATAAGTAGTATGCGGCGTATCTGGAGCAGAATGGTCTTGATCTTGTACATTTCAGTAGACTCTTAACTTCTTGCTTGTTTTGCTCCATAATTAGTCCAAAATCGCCAAGTTTCACATAGTACTTGTTTTTACCTGAGAATTACAAAAGTAAACATTAACGTATCAATTCTCACAGATAATATAATAAAACAAGTCAAATAAATAGGATAAATGATGGTAATAAAATGTACTTATTTGAGTTCATCACCTGACTACTCGTTTAAACTACTCATCCAATCATACCTATTAGCACCTCACCAACGGGAGCCGACCCATGAGGAGAATTTACCCTCTCAGGTCTTCCTCATCATTACTATTTCCCACCTGTTTTCACTCCTCCAGCCCTAGTCTTCGAGATTGGAGAGAGCTTCAGGACAACAGTTGCCCGCACACCTACTCCTTCCACCATCATGACGCGACTGGAGCGTCATGAGGAACATATCAATACACTCCTGAACGTCTTTGACAGAACACCGCTCGACCGCCCCGAGACGGTCAACGACACCCTACATGACCTTTTATCCAATAGGATGGACCTTCAGGACGGACTGACGAGGTTTCAGTCAGAGATGTTAGAGACACGCCCCCACATGACAGTTTTACAAAGAGAAAGTTGCTGAACTTCAGCTTTTGTAGACGATGAATCACTTTGTTCCTTATCAATCCTATACCAAGAGTTGATCATTTATTTACGATAGTACCCAAACCTATCGTGATCTTATGATTTCTCAGTTGGTTGCGATTTCACATTGTAATAAGACTATTAGGACATGTATACAATCACCCTATTACTCAATTTATTCTAACACGATCATTATGAGAATTCTAAATCCATGTTTCTTGTGATATTAATAGAAGATGGCCAGCATAAGAAAGGCAAATACCACACTGACACCAACCCCAACTATGACTCCTGAAGCTATCCGGAAATTGGTAACCAACATCGTTGCTGCAGTACTCGAAGCGACTACAGTAGCTCGTCCGAGTAGCAGCAATAGAGCAACAGGAGAAAGGGAGACGGCTGCGTCTTGTAAGTGTACCTATGAGAGTTTCACGGGTTGCAAACCAACTCACCTTAAAGGTACAGAATGGGTGACTGAACCTGCCATCACCATTACCCAGGAATTTCTGGACCAAGAAGTTAAACGGGATACTACATCCAAGAGAAATAATTATAAGCGAAAACTGCATGGGAGAGAAACCACTACTCTCAACAACTGCAGGTACCACAATAACAACAACAACTATAACCACAATCATCTGCAAGATCGCAACAACGACCACCACCAACAAGATTGCAGACAGAAAGCTGGCAGAGACTGCATTGCCATACCTGCTAACGGAAATGGTTATCGTGGGAAGCTACCTCTATGCAAACAATGCAAGATGCATCACACAGGACTTTGCATTGCTAAGTGCGGGAAATGCCAGAGAACGGGAAACAAAATAGGAAACTGCAAATTCACAGGCGCTAATACACAGCCAGTATAACAACCAGCTAATTTACAGGACAATACTATTCAACAAACTCGAATTCATTTTCTTCACATTTATTTGAGAACCATTTTACATGTACTTTTTACCTGAACCAACGTGAAACCTAGAATAAATTTCAAGTACATTAGAACTTAGGCTATATTTAGTCCACAATGCTCCAGTACCTTGCTCCTACTCCGGTTCACAATTTTAAACCATAAAACAATTTCCTATTCTTTAAATACTTACGGTTGTCAATTCAACAAACGCTATTCGTAATTTAAAATTTAACACACGATATGCCCAATTCTCCCAACGATTATTTCTAACGTATTTTTATACTTCCAAAAAGATTACAAAAGTTTCAAAAATATTTCCCTACACCTAAAATAATTTCTTTATATCTTACGTTTAATTACATATCACTTTCGTTAATCACCAAACCAACAACCAATACTTATTTTTAACACCCAATACACACAATAATTACACTCTTTTATCAAAACAACACATTTAATCCTACTCTTCTTAGTGGGATTTTGTGAAGCCCTTGGTGTATATATATATCACATGTACTCTCATTTTTCACCTAGCTAATGCAAGTAAAGGAAAAATACATAATCACTTCCCATATATTCATAAAAGTCGACACCTAGGAGGAGCAAGAAGGAGAACTCTTGGTTTTGGTTAAGAAAAAGTATACTTAGGGCTCTCTAGTAAGGATTTGGAGCATTGATCTTGAGGTGAAACAAGTGTCTTGCACTCAAATCTCACTAATCACTTTTGTAAGAAATCTTACACTACAAAAACTTCATATTTTTCTTTATGTCATAATGCTAGACAAGTATATACTTAGTTATCACTTGGTACATGTTGATAAGGATTTACATTCACAAAGATCTTTTAGCAAAAGATTATGTTTTGAACAATTTTTGATTTCAAGAAAACAAGTTAGTAAAACTCTTCACAAGAAAGTGGTAATAAACCTTATAAACATGAATGTTAGTAAACTTGTATTTAAATATTCTTGAGGATTATTTTCATGGACCTTTGAATATTGTTAAGATTATAGCTAGATCACTATTGTTATGTTGAGAAGTTGATGGATGAACTAGGACTAGATTTGAAGTGGTTGTCAAGTGGTTAAAATGACTAGAAGACTAGGAAAACTAATTTGACACTTTAAAAATGATTCTGTCTCATTTCGCTGTATACAGAAAACTCAACAACCTGGTAACAATTTTAGGATAGAAATATAGAAAATAGAGTTAATAACGAAAACGTAGCCGCTTGAATGAGTTAAAACGGGCTTGTAACGAAAAAGATACGCTAATTTCGATTTTTATGATGAAAACATTATTTTCAGAAAATAGTTGAATCTGTCCAGAATTTTGAGAGATGAAAACTAGGGTTAAATGGTAACTAGACTAGCCAAGACCTTGAAAAGCCGATAGTATACTTAAATACCTTCGCGTGGATAAGTCAAACTTAAGAAACGGAGCTACGACGTAAAAGTTATGGCCAAAAGAAAGTTTACGTCAATATATGCGTCGACGACCTATTATTTGGCTATTAGAAAAGCTGATGGAACAATAAAATGTGAATTCTGGACCCTTTAGAGTATATTTTGGCTAAAATGACGTAAACGAAAATGGTAGAACATTATATACACTTATTAGGTGCGTTAGATAGTTTCGAAATACTTATTAACATGACAACTAAAATTTAATCATGAGATAAACAAGTTACGCTTTCTAAAGTGGTGATTTTCTAAATAAATGATCAAATGGACGCAACTATATTTTGACGATAAATATTACAACAACATGTACAAATGATAAAGTAAAGTATGAACTTGCGTGCAAGACCTTGTTTTCGAACCTGAGACATGTATTATTTAGGTCGCGATTAGAGTTATCGGACTAAATTTGCCTATTTCAAATTTATCAATCGGAATTTGCTTTTGCTAAGGTGAGTTCTCGTAGCCCTTTTTTCATTATGTTTTCCTTGGGGGAAAATGGTACTCAAATGATGTTATTAACTGTTTTCATGCTGTAAATTACTGTTTTACATGATTTTGGACATATACGTGTGATGATGCAATTATATGCTGTGACGTGTTTGTTTTGTGATTACTTGACTACGCAAATGTTTATTCTCTTCTGAGAGCCCACAGGTTATAGGTTCAGTTGGTGGAACTGTTAACTCTCTGCGAAGAGCCCACATGTTATAGGTTCAGTTGGTGGAACTGTTAACTCTCTACTGAGAGCTAACAGGTTATAGGTTCAGTTGGTGTAACTGTTAACTCTCTGTTGAGAGCCTACGTGTTGATAGATCTATCGGGGTAGCTCCCCGCGTGATATTAGTTATGAGTATAATGGACATTATAGGTTCAGTTGGCGCAACACTATTACTGTTTGGATAACATGCTTGTAATTGGTATTCATGTGCACTATTGTCCTATGTTATATTTCACAGCTCAGCGGATTTACTTTTAAACCTACGAGCTCACCAACTTTATGTTGACGTTTTCGAGTATCCATTTTCAGGTGTTAAGGACGAGAATACTATAGAAGGTTGAGTTTTGGCCCGACTTAGCAAGACTTAGTCAAGACCCTCCCGGGTTATATCTCGTGGAGTTGCATTCTGATTTTGATTAGTGATGTTGTGTAACTTTAAGACTCATGTTGTTTTGTATTTTGTATTTATCCCCGTTGTGGGAGTTTATGACTATCATCAGATCAATGTATTACATTTAGTATTTCTCTATTGTGACACCTTGTGTTCTTGACAATGAGGTCATACCCCGTAAATGCCATTCCGCTGCGCTATTTTTGGGGTGTGACAGATTGGTATCAGAGCCAAGGTTATAGAGAATTAGGTGGTTTAACCTAGACTATAACCTAAGAACCCTCATATAGTTTGCATTATAGGAATTACATGTGCGAGTATGTGTATAGTATGACACGAAGTGATGATGATAAGTAAATGCAACATGATGCTATCTTAAAAACGCCTGGCCAACGTTTTTACGATAACATGATGCGGCATGGACTTATCAAATTCATGGATTGTCAGATAGGAAGTTGAGTGTGGTAGTACGACACGTATACCGACCTATCCTACCTATCTCCTATCTAACGTCTATCAATGTCCTACTTTGTAGAATCATGCCTCCAAGAAGGTTGACTCGAGTTAACCGAGGCATTCCACCACCGAGGGGTGGAAGGACTGGTGGACGAGGAGGTAGGGCAGGAGGTCGCGGCATGAGAAGCGACGATATCGGCAATGAGACTCCTGATGTTGCTACTATTATCGCCCAACAACTATGGGAACTGTTACCCACTATCGTCACCCAAATTGGTGACCATATCAGCAACCAAGGGAACAACATGAGTGGGAATGATCAAGCGGACAACAACGGTGGAAGTGATCACGTCAATGTCAGGATCCACAACAACGGTAACAAAGGATGTACTTACAAGGAATTTACTACGTGCAAGCTGGTGGACTTTGATGGCAGTGGAGGTGCAATAGCTTATACTCAATGGGTCAAAAAGATGGAGTCAGTGATTGAAATAAGTGAGTGTGCCAGTCATTAGAAGAAGTATGCTGCTTGTTCTTTGATTGGGAAAGCAATTGAGCCTGCTACTATCTAGAGCATGATACTGAAATCGGCAACCCTGACGGATGAGATGATCAGGAATGGAACATTGTCTAAGAATGGTGAGAAGAGGAAAGCCGTGAGTGAGCCAAGTAAGCAAGGAGATGCAAATGGTGACAATAAGAAGGCGAAATGGGGAAAAGGATTTGTGGCAACTGGTGCCATCAAGAAGGAGTATCATGGTTCTTTCCCCAATTAGATCAAATGTAACTACCACCACCTGGAGACTAAACCCTGCCTAGTGTGTTTCAGCTGCAATCAGACTGGTCACATTGCAAGGAATTGTCGAGCAGTAGTCATGCAGGCGACCCCAGTTAATGTCAATTACCCAAGGACATGCTTTGAGTGCGGGAGCCCGGATCATTTCTGAAACACGTGTCCTAAGCTGAATAGGGCATAGGGGCAAGTGCAGAATAACCAGAATCAGACCTTATTAACTAATGGGAATACTCGAAACAATGGCAACCCAGCTCGTGGGCGGGTATTCGTGATGAATGCTGAAGATAGGACGCCAGAACCCGAACCTCGTGATGGGTATGTTCTCCTTAAACGGATATTAGACTATCATACTGTTTGACTCCGACGTCAATTATAGATTTTTTTTCCACTTAGTTCATGCCTCTGTTAAAGGCGAAACCTAGTGTCCTAGCTTTTAGTTATGAGATTGATATAGTGTATGACCAAAAAGGTAAAAACCGATAAGATGGTTCAAATCTTCACCACCTGGTAGTAAGATCTTGGAGTGCGGAAATGCCACCCGTTCATTTTTGAACAACCCCAAACTTTAACTAAAACTTTCTTTTTCTTTAAAAAAAAATAAAAAAAAAATAAAGTAAGCTTTTTAACAACTTTTAACTTAATCTCATGTCAGTTCTTGTTTGATGAGATGTGAGATTACGTTTAAAGTTGCTACTTAGCTTAAAATTTTTAAATGATTTTGCTCAAGAATGGACGAGGCATTTCATGAAGCCTAATCACTCGATGGTTACTATAAAACCGCCTATTTCAGTGCGCTTAGTAGGACGAGCAGAAACCCAAAGATACCTTGCGTGCTTAAGACTTCCCTGGAGTACTTCGTAAAGACCTAACAGGTTTTACCCCTCCTTGAAGAATTGAGATGCGCATAAAATTAACTCCTGGAGCGACACAAATTTAATGATACGCAATACTTCTCGAAGAAAGATTCCGAACCCGAATATCATTAGTTGAGAGTACACAAGACTGACAACCCTAAAACCGCGTTAAGAATGATATGCAAGCAATTTGAGTTTTCTGGATAAGTCCTTTGGTTTGATCAATGCCTCCGTAGTATTCAACGATAAGGAATCCAATTAGAGCGACATACATGAGGAGCGCCTTACCTATTATATCGAATCGTGATGGACGATTCACATCATGACTTTGGTAGACACTATAGGACGCATTAGGAACACAGTTAGATTGGAGTACGACCTACTATTCCTAGACCGATGGTCGGGGTGAGCATGCTATCTGACATTAGGAGGTATGCTTAAGGGCACGCACTATTGATTTTGGAGGAAACAGGAATGCACATCACTCTTAGATGAATCTTCTCTTTGGATATCTACTAGTTGTTAATTTGAAAGCGATCCAAAAATTGAGCCAATCCTTAAAAAATGTTGAGTTCTTTTCTTACAACTTGATATTTAACTTGATTTCATGACAGTTCTTGTTTGATGAGTTGTGAAGTTAAGTTAGATTCAAGTTGTTACGTAATTTAAGGATAGGTCCAACTTGTTGCTTAGCTTAATCTCATGACAGTTCTTGTTTGATGAGTTGTGAGATTAAGCTGAAAACAAGTTGTTACTGGGCTTAAACTTATGGTTTAGCTTAATCTCATGACAGTTCTTATTTGATGAGTTGTGGGTGTTAGTGCAAGCAGTCTCGTTGGGGAGATTGTTAGTGCAAGCAATCTCGTTTGTTTTGATTGATGACAAACATGTAACTTGATACATAATGTAAAATGTACAAGTTACTTGTAATCTTATTTTGTCTCAACATACATCCAACACCTCTCGACTTCTCGAGTCCTCGTATGATACAACACATGTTCGTACATGTTTGTTATGTGGCATAATGATCAAACCTTAACAAACCATTTAGAATATTTAAAATACAGCTAGGTCATTAAGTATTTTAAAAAGACTAACCATTCTGTTAGTGCAAGCAGTCTCGTTGGGGAGATTGCTAGTGCAAGCAATCTCGTTTGTTTTGATTGATGACAAACATGTAACTTGATACATAACGTAAAATGTACAAGTTACTTGTAATCTTATATTGTCTCAACATACATTCAACATCTCTCAAGTCTTCGTATGATACAACACAGGTTCGTACATGTTTGTTATGTGGCATTATGATCAAACCTTAACAAACCATTTAGAATGTTTAAAATACGGTTAGGTAATTAAGTATTTTAAAAAGGCTAATCATTCTACTTAGAACCTCATTTTACATGCTACATGATCTCTAGGATACATGTTACATACATATACACATTACAAAGTTCACTAGGAATAACATATACAAGTTTACATGTTTATTTCTTAAAATGGAAACTTTATTAGTTAAATATTAGGATGAAATCATGGCATGCATCATGAATGATATCTTGGATAGATTTTGTAATATCTTGTTTAGATTCTCAAGTTAGATAGTTGACATTTGTGGATCTTGGAAGATTTGGCTAGATATGCAAGATTTGGAAAGATACACTAAAATCTCTTAGCTATCTCTTAACTGTCATACCCGCGGAACCAAACGATAACAAGCACGGATCCCTTTTATGGGATCCGCCGGGCAAAAGTATTGTTAGCTATAAACACCAGCCCATTGTTTGCCCATAGACTCATGCCATTAGAAAACATGGTAGTCCATAGTTTTGCCCATAGTTTTCATGCCACTAGAAACCATGTTAGTCCATGGTTTTGCCCATAGTTTTCATGCCATGTTTTCCTATAAATAGTCCTTAGTTTTACCCATAGAATTATCCAACTTAGAACACACATTCCCTCACTCATTTCACACACTTAGATCAGTAGCTAAACATGTAGATTCATACATTAATCACCTCATTACATAATGATCATAATGTTACTAACTTTCATTATGTTGTAAGCATACACTTGTTATGATCCTGTGAAGCAAGCTCAAGATCACAAGTCATCATCCATAGCATACTTACTAATCCACCATGAAGATGCATATATGAAGATCCATCACAACAAGTTTAGGGAGCTTGTGATCTTCATACATTGAAGGCTTCCGATCAATGGAAGTTCATATAGTGTAGGCATTCATATCCATGATACACTTATGTCATGGATCATTGTTGTAACCATCATTGTATCATTTAGATCAGTAGAGTGACGTTAGTATTTTAGTCCTTAAAATACAAAGAGTGTTGGGAGTGGTTGTACCCTTGTAAAGAACTCGACATCTAGCTTAGTGTCGGAAATTGTATAAGCGACGATGGGAGTGGTTGTACCCTTGTAAAGAACCCGGTGTTTTGCTTAGTACCGGAAAAGGAAGTAAGCGACGTGTAAAGGTTTTCTCCGCCTAAGAAAGGGAGCTTGTTGATCTAGTGAAGTAACTCTCGAGTTGGGTACTCGGGGAGTGGAGTAGGGCGGAGAGGAGCTCCGTGACCGAACCACTATAAATCATCGTGTTCGATTTGCGCATTCTTTTACTTATCTCTTTACTTTTATATTTGCATTATGTGATTGCTTGTGTTGTGATTATGTGATAATAATTGTGTGACAACTTGGTAGACATAAACTACAACAGACAGTGTTCATATTAGAACTAGCCGAATTGGAAATTTGATACAACAAGTTTTAAGTTTTAAAACGGTAAACGTATTCACCCCCCCCTCTACGTTTTCACAATTGGTATCAGAGCGGGTTGGCTCTCATTTTCAAAACAAATGGTTTTTAAAATAGAGTAAGATCCATGTATCAAATTGCCTCTGAAGCAGAACATAATATGAAAAATGTTTTTGCTAAGTATACTTTGAAATTTTGTTGTTAAATATCACTTTGTATACAAGCTTGAAGGTGTTCTTGAAAAATAAAAGAAAAATATTTCTCAAAAGAATTTATAAGTGTCAAATTATGTGCTCAGAACTAATTTACGAAAAATACCATTTTGAAGGGAGTGTTTGGAATAATCATTAAGTTAGTTGAAAAATCACCTCCGTAATATTTAGATAAGTCATATAGGTAGAAATGTTGTTAGTATTTGTAATATATGCCTAAGATTAAGTGTAGCAAGTCCCACACACTTTCGCTATGTCAAAATATGAGTTTAGGATAATCTGTCACAGGTCTCGGGGATACAAATCACATAAAGGGCGGATCCCTCTAAAAGGATCCGTCAGATCCGTCGGTGCAGTACTCAGTTTTTGTCAAACTTCAAAAATTCATAACTAATTAACCGTAAGTCCGTAGGAGTCGCGCCACCTATCATTTTGAAGGGAATTAAGTCTATTTTCATTTAAAAATAGTCTCATGGCCTATATCTAAATTGAAGTAGGTAAAACAAATCAAATACTATAACCTATTCAAAATGTTAAGTTTTATTTAGACACAGTAAGTTAAACTTTTGAGTCGAGCAATGTAAATTGGTATCCTTTGCTCATAAATATGATTTCTTTTGAAACTAAAGAATTTGGTAATATAAAGGAAACAAATTAAGCTTGGCATACATCGTCATATTTAAACGCAAAGTGACAAAAAGTATACTTTCATCTATGCTATGCTATGTGGCTAACTGTTCTATATTATTTGCATATATGTGATATGCTTGTTGATAAGTGTGATTGTACTTGTTTATTTGTAATACATAAGTGTCTTGCCATGATACTTACTTGCTTGTTTATCAATTGCTTGTTTTATGCATAATAGAACATTTGCTAGATATTGTGTAATACATTGATAAACTGTGTCTGTTCTACTTTTAGACTTAGATACTATTGTTTGATTATATTATGTGAAAACCTTGCATAACTTACTTAGAAATATGTACTAAGTGAAATGTCTTGAAAAGTATTGACTTGCACAAACTCTCACTTAATTGCTCAAGTGTTATAATGAGTAAACATGTAGTATCTTTGAAAAAGAGTGTTTGGTACAAACAATTTGAAACAATGATGTGTTGAGTTGTTATGCCTTTAGGATATTATCTTGTTGTTAAACCTTCATGTGAACTAACCATATCATGCAGGACGATAACACTTTGATGTTATCAAGTTTCCGGGTTTAAGCCACTGTTTGGCTTAACTCTCATTTAAGGTAAGTTAATATGATCGGATTAAACTATGTGTGTATATGTTTTAGAATAAACATTTTTAGTAGTTTTGCATTACATATTAGCTAATAGATATGTTCCAGGAGAATTTTCAGGTCTTGGTCGAAAAACGCGAATTTTGCATATCTCTCTGTTTGTTTTTAGTACTTTTGTTCAACGGATCCGACGGATCCCTCATTTTGGATTCGCCAAGAGTTAGCTTTGGATCCGCCAGTCCAGAACCCACGGATTCCACGGCTCCCAAACTTTGGCTCCGCCTTTGTTGTCTATTGGATCCGTGGGTGTCAACAGTAACTTTTTCAAAATTCCCGACTAGTTCCGATCCTTAGATTATTGATTCTAATTCTTGGGATTCTTATCTCTAATGTTCACTCAAATTAGGATTAGGACATCTCACCAAACACCAAATAGGATAATCATATCTAATCACAGTTGCAAATTTCATGTAAATGCTCCAAGGTACCATTTCGGTAAACCACTGAGTATTTGTGATCATTACACACATTCACTGCATCCTCCCGTCCTTTACTCATTCACTAGCTTGATTTGTAAATTGACAATTCCAAACTAATCCAGACTCACTATTTGCAAATATATCACAGATTACAAACCCAATTCATGTCTGTAGATGTTATCTTGTATTCACATATGTTGCCTCACTTGGTTAACATGTCATCCTTCAAGACGATGAGGATTTACATCGAGTCATAACTCACACTTAAGTTATAGATGTAATTATCAAGTCTTGCTATCCTTTTCTCAAAGTAAGATTGACAACTTAAGTATTTCATCCGAAGTATTCAAGTATATTTTGACTTACAAATGTAGTCATTAAAAGTCATATCCGAAAGAATCAACTCCCAAGTATTTTAACAACCTATGTTAAAACACTTATCCTATCACCTAAGTACTCTTGTACTTTCTTACTTAGACCCTAAGCTTTAAATCACATCACACATTAGTAATATCAACCAATGGATCATAAGAATCAGTCTTCATCACATTAAGCCCCTAGGATTCACTAACATAACCAAGCACTTCATCCACTAGTGAACCACAAGAATCAGTATCCATTCTTGTCATCTTCAACATTCATGAAACCCAAAAGTACATCCATAGTACAACAAACTCCTACAACACCATAATCCATTGAATGCATTGCTCTAAAAAGCCCTTAGTCCAACACTTATCAAATGTGCGTCAAAACTCAACCATACTTTACCACCTATAAATTTAGAACCTTCACCATCAAATGAGCATGATGCTCACATTCATTAAGTAGTACCATAAGTCATCAAAGTATTGGTAATACTTTTTCAACATGTTAGGATCTCTGAGAAATAAGAATTTCTCATTGCTGCCGAGTGAAGCTGGTTCCTGCCGATAGTTATTCATTGCTGCTGCGGTTGGTTCCTGCCGATAGTTTATTTGTGTTTCTGCCGATAGTGTTTATTGCTGCGGATATTATTGTTTGTTATCCGTATGTTTAGTAAGGTTGTTAGATTTATTTTTAGAAGAGATCATGTTTATCTCTTCACACGTTTTCTTGTAAGACGGGTTAGGGTTAGGGTTTCTTATCATTATAAAAGAAACATCCCGTCCATGAGTTCAATACACTTTTATCGATTACAATATTCAATAACAGAATTCTTAGTTCATAGTCTGATCCATAGAGGATCATTGTTTTTTTTCTTCTTTAATATTCTTGTTGTTTAGTTTCCGCATAAACACAAGTCTTACACCTAGAGGTTCTCGTTTAACCAAGCTCAATCAAGCTCGAAGTACTCGATCCTACAAGTGGTATCAGAGCCTGGTGAGGATCTCTGATAAAGAAGAAAAAGTTCTGTTTCTAATCTCTTAACCCTTTCTCAATGGATGACGAAATTCCTCAAAACAATGTCATTAACCAGGAAGATCACCAACCCAAACCTGAAACCTCACAAGTCCAAACACAAATTGTCACCACTATGTCCAACAACAATGCTAAATTCCCATACCTAAAGAAAGATGAGTATGAAGTCTGGGCCATGAGAATGGAATATTGGATCACGAACAGTGATTACAATCTGTGGAATGTGATTCTTAAGGGAAACAGCAAGAAGAATACTGGAAGGGATAATGATGGCAACATCTATATAGAGCCACCTGTTACAGTAGAAGAACACCTTGCTGTACAAAGGGAAACCAAGGCGAGAACCCTTTTACTTCAAGCTATTCCAGAGGATCATATGAGTGATTTCCATCACCTGGATGATGCTAGAAAGATCTGGCATGCTGTAAAAGCCAGATTTGGAGGGAATGATGAATCCAGAAAAATGAGAAAGTCTATGCTCAAGCAAGAGTTCCAGGAATTTAAGATTTCTGAGGCTGAGGGGATTCACAAAGGGTATGACAGGTTTCACAAGATCTTGAGCCAACTCAACCAGTTGAAAGCTAGGCCGGACGATGAAGATTGCAACACCAAGTTTCTGAGGGCCTTGCCTCCATCTTGGTCTCAGGTTTCCATAACACTCAAGGCCAAAGGTGGACTGGACTATATGAGTTTTGATGATCTGTATAACAAGCTGAAAACCCTTGAAATTGATATCAAAGGGTATTCCACCTATTCACCTCAAACTCCAACCCATACTGCTTTTGTTAGTACTTCTGGTGCTAATAAAGCATCATATGGAAAAAGTCTGACACCATCATCTTCATCACTTTCCTACTCACATGCCACACCAAAAGCTCAGACAAGATCTGATAATATTCTGGAGGAGGTGCTTCATTCATTTGTTGCTGAGAGTACTCCACAGCAGAAGATTGTTTATGAAGATTTCAATCAGGTTGATGAATTGGATCTGGAAGAGATGGATATTAGATGGAAGGTGGCTATGATATCTTTGAAAATGGATAGGTTTGAAAAGAAGGCAGGAAGAAGGGTCAATTTTGATGGACAGGAGCCTGCCAGGTTTGACAAAAGGAAGGTGAGGTGCTATAAGTGTTCTCAAACAGGACATTTTGCCAGGGAATGTACAGATAAGAAGGTGGATGATAAAGCACGGTATTCTGCTTTCAAAATTCAAGAGTTGGAATCAGAGGACCCCAAGGCTTTGGTATCTGTGGATTCGATGGTGGACTGGGAGCATCATGAGAAAGCTGTTGCAAGTGGAGCAGAAAAGGTCTATGGGATGATAGCTGGATATGGTGAGAAGAAACAAGTGGCTGGTCAATTTGGAATGATGGGTCATCCATCTCAGGTACAAAACTGCCCATTTGGTTGTGAACCTATATATGCTAAACTTAAACAGGAATTTGATGATAAAGAAAGTGAATATAAGGATAATTTTATACAACTTAAGGCTCATAAAAAGGCTGTTAAAACATTAGAACAACAAAAGGTCTGGTATCAACAACAACAGTCAGCTTATGAAGTGAAAATAAAGGTTTTGGAAAGAGATTTAAAAAATGCCACTAATGAGTTTAAACATTCTGAAAGAGAAAAAGCTAAGGTGGTGTTAGAAAATCAGGATTTGCAGTCTAAGTTAGATAATTCCTTGGCTAGATTTGATAAATGGAAAGACTCATCCAAAAACCTTCACAAGCTTATTGATAGTTCTATGTCTACAAAAACTAAAAGAGGTTTAGGATATGGTGACCTGATAGGGCCAAATCAATTTTATGACCCTAATGAGTATAGTGTTTTTGACCCTGAACCTGTAGATTATAGAAAACCTGTAAAGTATGTAAAGGAGGGAGGAATGAATGCTGTTCCTCCACCCATAACTGGAACATTTAAACCTGCTGATCCTTTTGTTGACTTTGATGATTCACAAATGATCTATGGCAAAAAGGCAAAGAACTTGCCTGATCTTGATTGTGACTCTAATGAATTTGTCTCTTGTTCTTACAGTGACAAATCTTCAGAAATCAAGACTAATGACTATGCCACATGTGGATCAAGTGACAAGTCAGCTTCAATAAAGTCAGAAGATCTCTCCTCAGAAGTAGCTACTGATGAATCTCACTCAAAGACAGTTGCATTTGAAGATAGTTCTTTTGATAGTGTTAAAAACAATAATGTCTCTAGTTGTGGTTTTGTTTCAAACAATTTTGGTTGTGGTTTTAATTTTGTTAAGGATAATTTTGTTTCATGTGTTGGTTTGAATTATTCTGGTTGCAATGAAAAAAATAATGTTAAGAAAAAGTCCCCTAGAAAGAAATCTTGCTTTGTGTGTCGTAGTTATGATCATCTTATTAAAGATTGTGCCTATTATGAAAAACAGATGGGTATATATGCTTGTCAAAATAGGTCTGTATGGAAAAATGTCAATGATATTCCCCCTTATATTCCTCAAGTAGCAAGATCTGGTAGAACTTCGGTTGCTGCTGGCAAGCCAGTTTCTGCTGGTAAGCCAGTTGCTGCTGACAAGTCCATTCCTACCGATAAGCCTGTTGCTGCTGGTAATCCAGTTCCAACTGGTAGGATTAATCCTGCTGGTTGGAAAAGCAATGCTGCTAGACCTTTCTGCACTAGCACTTACTTTCAAAATGATATGAGACCTGTTTATTTTGACACCATGCACAAGGGAGGGGCAAGATGGAAAACTGCTGTTAAGTCCTCAGCAGGTTGTTCTTGGAGAATCAATAACCAACATATGAAAATGGGGTCCAAGATCAATGGTGGATCTCATCAATCTCCATGGTTTAATTCTTATTGATCCACTAGGAAGGCTCAAGTCAGCAATGGCTTGGGTCTCTCTTGTATCTAATGTTGTAAATGTATTCTTTGTACCAAGATTTTCCTTTTAGAAGTAAAGATGTTGGCATTGTTGACAGTGGATGTTCCAGGAGTATGACAGGAAATTTAGAAAGACTTCATGACTTTGTGCCTTTGAATGGAGGTACTGTGACATTTGGAGGAGGAGATGACATAATTACTGGGAAGAGAACTATCAAAACTGCCAAGCTGGACTTTGAAGATGTGCTTTATGTGAAGGAACTCCAAAATTTCAATTTGTTCTCTGTCTCTCAAATTTGTGACAAGAAGAACAGTGTTCTCTTCACTGAGACTGATTGCTTTGTGTTGTCCAAAGACTTCAAGTTGCTTGATGAAAGTCAGGTTGAACTCAAAGTTCCAAGGACTTACAACCTTTACAGTTTCAATCTAAGTGATGTTCAGCCTGAAGGTTCTCTTGCTTGTCTGGTGGCAAAAGCTTCTGTGAATGAATCTAATAAATGGCACAGAAGATTGGCTCATGTGAATTTCAAGACCATTAACAAGCTGGCTAAGAATGGTCTGGTTCAAGGGCTTCCTTTCAAGATCTTCTCTAATGAACACAATTGTGTTGCCTGCAACAAAGGAAAGCAACACAAAGCTTCATACAAGGCAATCACAGCTGTGAGCACCATCATTGAGCCTCTGCAGCTTCTCCATATGGATCTCTTTGGTCCTACTTCTATCAGAAGTATTGACCATAAGTACTACTGTCTAGTGATTACAGATGATTTTAGCAGGTTTTCTTGGACTTTCTTTTTGGGTACTAAAGATGAATCATATCCAGTTATTAGGGATTTTATTGCCTTAATAGAAAATCAGCTAAGTAAAAAGGTTAAGTCTATAAGGTGTGATAATGGCACAGAGTTTAAGAATTCTAATCTTATAGAACTCTGTGGGAGTAAGGGGATAAAAAGGGACTATAGTAATGCTAGAACTCCACAACAAAATGGGGTTGCAGAAAGGAAAAATAGGACCCTAATAGAAGCAGCTAGGACTATGTTAGCTGAATCTAAGATGCCCACTATGTTTTGGACTGAAGCAGTATGCACTGCTTGTTATGTGTTGAATAGGGTATCTATTACTAGTCCTCATAATAAAACACCTTATGAGCTTTTGTCTGGGAAGGTTCCAAACATGAGTTATCTTAAGCCTTTTGGATGTCATGTCACTATTTTGAACACTAGTGATTACCTAGGCAAGTTTGATGGAAAGGCTGATGAAGGGTTTATTGTTGGGTATTTTGCTCATAGTAAAGCCTATAGGGTTTATAATCTGTCTTCTAAGAGGATAGAAGAGACTCTCAACTTAAGATATCTTGAGGATAAACCTAATTTGCAGGGTGCAGGTCCAGAGTGGTACTTTGATCTGGATTATCTAACTGACACCTTAGGTTATAATAGATTCAAAGCAAATCTATCTGTTGGTACACATGTTTCTCAAACTAACAATGCAGGTACCTCAGATGATGATTCTGATGCAGAGAGTGATGAACGACCTATAGTTGTTCCTTCTTTTCCCTCTAACAACATTTCAGGTACAAAGCTCAAAGATTCTTCTGATATGGCTGGAGGTGATTCTGGATTTGCAGAAGATCTTGCTAGGCTTCAAAGACAAGAGTATAATGCCAAGAAAGCTGCTGAAATGTTTGGTTCTGGGTTTTCTAAAGAAACAGAGGAGATTCTGAGAAATGCTGAAGCTGAAGTTAGAAGGCAACTGGATTCTGCTGGCAGTGCTACCATTTCTGCTGGTAGTGGGTCTGTTCCTGCCGATCCTTCTGATGTTTCTGCTGATGTCTCCATTCCTGCTGATGTTCCTGTGTCTTCTCCATCTGTTGACACTCTAGGTTTTGATAACTCCCCTGAAAGATTTCCAATCCCTTCTGATCTTGGAAATTCAGTCTCTTCAAGAGATAAGTTGGAAGATCCTCATCATCAATCCAGAACAGGCATTTTCACTTCTTCCTCATATGATGATGACTTCAACCCCTCCATTACTAATCAGGCATCCTCCATTGATGTCAATCCCATTGTTACCAAGAGGATCAATACAGTTCATCCTCAGTCTTTGATTCTTGGAGATCTAAATTCCCATGTTCAGACAAGAAGTAAATTACATCAACCCAAGTTTGGAGAATCTGCTTTTCTCAGTTATATACAGGATCAGTTAAGGAGCAATCATACTGATTACTTACATTGACTCTATGCTTGTTTCTTATCTCAGGTTGAACCAAGTAGTATTGCTCAAGCTTTTGCTAATGATGATTGGGTTGAAGCTATGCAAGAGGAAATGCAGCAGTTCCAAAATCAGAAGTATGGATGTTGGTACCTTTGCCTGCAGGAAAGCATGCTATTGGAACTGATCGGTTCTAAAACGTCTGCTAATACCGACCAAGCGAATGGTCAGCAAGAGTCAAACAATCTAGGGCACAATACAATTTACCAAAGGAGTACAGTGTATCCCCGGGTCGTTAAGTCCCAGCGAGGTGTGAACACTGTAGTAAAACGGATTTGTGATCGGGTGATAATTGAACGGAAAAGGGGTTTGATTGATTAAACTAAGGAAATAAAAGAAAATAGCTTAAATAAGCTATATGAACAAGTACGTGAAAACAAAATACTTAAAAACGTCTAAAACTTAAAAACGCGTACGTTTAATTTAAATTTACGTAAACGTACGAAATAAAACGTGAGATTTTAAGAAATAAAAGGCCTATGAATATGAAAATTATATTTCTACAAACCTAATGACATAAGAAAAATTTTAGGAAAAAGAAAATTATTTTTTAAACTTTTATATTATTTATTATTAATTAAAAACTATTTATTAACTATTAAAACTAATTAAAATTATAATCATACAAAATGAACAGTAATAATTCTAAAACTTTTTACAAAAATACTAAGCAGTAATAAAAAGCTGGAAAAATATAAAAAGTGAGAAAAGCTTATAAATAAGCTGGAAATAAGCAGAAAAGCTTAAATAAGCTAGAAAGGAAACTGAGTACTATAAATAAAAACCTAGAAAACAATAACAACAAGAAACACTTAGGGGAGATGGTGCACGTCTTAGGTTTGAGTGTTGACCTGTTTGACCAAGAGGTCACAGGTTCGAATCCTACCAAGTGCACATTCCTCTTTTATTTTTCTTTTTGGTTTTTTACTTAACACAAACACTTAAACACAAAAAATGAACAACTTTTAAAAAGGAAACTTTTTAATAACACAAAGATAAGCTTAGTCAGAACTTATTAGCCCAACAGTTGAGCTTGTTAAAGATTTTAAGAACTTTGATTTTGCAATTTAAGCTATGGGCTGGAATAAGCTAAGAAGAAAAAGTAAAAAGCTAAAAAGGACCGAGTAATCTAAAGATAAGCCAAGGTATTCAAGATAAGCTAAAACCAAAAGCTAGAAAAGCTCAGAATAAGCTCAATGTCTGCTGATTTTCGTAATGTGCAGGGCAAAACTGCCTGTTTTTGAGTGTTAAAAAGCAGTCTAAAAAAAATCTAAAAAATAAACTAAAAATATGGCCAAGTACACAAGCTAGGGAACTATATGCGTGTCAAGTTTCAGCTTCTAACTCCTTAAGATGAAGAAATGAAAAATAAAGAAAATCGGCTGAAAATGCAAAAATACGAAAATTATGCAGTAAGTTACTGAAGTGGCTGATTTTTGCAATACATGAACCAAGGCTTTAAGGCTCTTAGCTATTACTGAAAATGGACTAAATAGGACCTAAGAATGCCAAAAACAAGGACTAAAAAGAGCTTATCCTATAATAAGCTAATATGGCCAATACATATCCTATAACTTGCATTTCCAAACTTAGATCCTCAAAACCTCTCTAATCAACTTAATTGCTTCTACTAACACTTAAAAGGGACTTCAATAAGCAAGATTAAAAGTTTACTAAGTGCACATGAATAGTAAAATGCTATTTTGACTCGTTATGACCCATTGCAAAGCTTAAACCAAACACCCCTTAAGGGTAGACTGTTTTGGTTTATTTTAGCTTTTAGAGAGCAAAATGAGATTAAAACACTAATGACTATTCATACAGCTTTAAATAAGATTAATTAAGGTGAAAATATTCTAATAAGCATTAATGAACCTGAAATAAGCAATTAAGCAGTTTAAGCTACTAGAACTTGAAATGAGATAAGACTTACAAGAGTCCTAAGTTTGGAACACACTGAACTAATTATCTATCACAACCAGGCTTCTCTACATTGGACCAATAACAACCCAATTCAGCTCCTCCAATCAGCTTATTCCTTCCAGCTTATTGGAATAGTACAGTTGACCATTTGTTGACTTTTTCCAAATTGAAATTAGAACCTGATGAAGCGAAAAGTGTACCGCTTTTAAGGGGTCATTTAAGCCCTAAATCGTATTTATTTGATCAAATATTGCCCTAAATCATTCCTTTTGTCATTTTAGGTACTTTTGAGGAGAAATCTGGAAAAGGAGGCATTTTGGACGTTTTTGGAGCATAAAAGTGAAGAAAACGACAAAGTCTCAAAAATCGGCTAAAAGTTACCTTTGACGGCGTCAGATTTTACTCTGGACGGCGTCATGGCTTGGCAAGAAAAGGTGGACGTGAAATTTACTCATGATAAGCCAGTGAAAATTGCATGTGAATTCTGACGGCGTCACGCTTTAACCTGATCAAGGGCGTCACGGCTTAATTCAAAGAGGGACGGCGTCACGTTCAAGGTCTGACGGCGTCAAGCCTTGATAAGCCAGAACGGATTTTGGAGAGCTAAAGAGGGACGGCGTCAAGAAGGTCATCCGGGAACCCTAAAAGCGGCGAGGTGACGGCGTCACACTCCATAAGGTGACGCCGTCAGATCCAAAAGTCTATATATAGTTTTCTAATTTTTTGTCATTAAGTAGAGAGCTTAGTGTGGAATTTTTGGGAGAAAACCCTAAGACGATTTTAGCATCTTTTTCAAGGCTTTTTGCCTTGAGATCTTCCATGTTACATTGAAAGATAAGTTATCAATTAATCATTCAATATGTCTATGTGTTGTTTGATTCTATCTTGTTCTTGTCTTTTGTTTAACATGTTAGGCTAGATTTATCTTGTGTTTGCTTAGATCTAATGAAACCTAGCTATTGATTATTGGTTATTAGTGTGTTATTAGTTGTATTGGATGATTGTTTATCTATGTTAGGCTTAAGAAAACTGGCTAACTTCCTATTCGGTAACTTGCTTGAACGTCTTAAGAAACATGAACCAAATGCGTACTAAAGGTTTTTATGGTTGTATTTAATGCACAAGCGAATTCTAGTGATCCCATGTTAGGAGCTTCCTAGCCGGCTCGACATAGGAGTGAAGTAGGAGCTTGTAGAGTTGGGGAAGTACGTACGCCACCCCACGATTGGTATTAAGGAATACACCCGTCATCCACGCAACTAATACACACTAATCAACCGGTAAAAGATAGTTAGGGAGTAAGGAAATCTAAGTGAACACATTTCTCTACACATAAGTTTTCACCAAACTTTTTATTTTCAGTTATTTATTTTATTTGCATTCGTAGTAATTTGGGTTAGTTGACTAGCAACTAATTCCGCCCACTCTTTCAAACCCGAGATTTTACTTGCTTTCATAAAAATATAAAAACATAAAAAAGAATCTTCCTCAACCCTTAGACCTATTAGAGTAGTCTTTCATACCTAACGAACACTATTCCCTGTGGAGAACGATCAATCCCCCGTACTTACCACTACACTATACTACATCGGTCAGGTACACTGCCTGGTGGGGTTGTAAGCCTCTTGAGATCCCTCGAGAGGTAAAACCTGTTGTAAGGTTGCAAAACCACGCATCAAGTTTTTGGCGCCGCTGCCGGGGAATAGTTATTGTTTAGGTTGAATTTTTATTTTATAGGTCTACTCACTAGATTCCTTTCTAGTGAGATTTTTGTTTTATTTTTCTAGGTTTTCTTTAGTCTATCTATTTTCTTCGTGTCTTTGTTCGTAACCATACCATCCGACATCATGGAAGATGGTAATATCCTTAATCCCAACAACCCACCACCACAACAACCACCACCTCCTAGAGCCCGTACTTTAGGAGAGTATTCCCGTCCTAGCCACCATGGCTATCGAAACACCATTGAGCTCACTCAAGGAGCCAATGTCACACCCTTGCGATCCGACACCATCTGGTTGGTGCAAAGCGGATGCGCATTCCATGGACTTCGATCTGAAGATCCTAATCAACACCTCAAGGACTTTCTTAAAATCGTTGATTCTATAGACCTTGATGTTGCCACTCGAGAGACGACCCGATTGCGTCTCTTTCAATTCTCTCTGCGGGATCAAGCTAGTCAGTGGCTAGAACGTCAACCCGCAGGATCCATCACCTCTTGGGATGATCTCACCACTCGTTTCCTTGCTCAGTTTTTCCCACCGGGAAGAACTACCAAGCTAAGGAATGATATCTTGATGTTCCAACAACGTCAAGGCGAAACTCTCTACGAGGCATGGACTCGATTCAAGGACTTACTCCAAAAAGTCCCTCACCATGGCATAGAACTTTGGCTCCAAGTCCAAATCTTCTATGACCATATCAATCTCTACACAAGGCAAACCATTGACCAATCGGCCGGTGGCAAGCTACGTGATCTAAGTGCGGAACAATCATGGGCTCTCCTAGAGGATCTTGCTCTTTATGACAACGAAAGTTGGAGTGATCCCCGTGATTTGAATAAAATGGTCAAGGCAATATCTTTGCCTTCGAACAATTCAAGCACTTCCGACCGTAGGATCATAGAACTTGAAGACCAAGTCAAGTTTCTCATGAAATCCTACGAGGCTCCTAAACTTTCAAGCCAAGTGAACAAAATCACTTCTTCGTGTGAATTATGTAGTGGTCCCCACGACACTCGTGATTGCATGGAACTCCCCGAACAAGCTTTTGTGGATTACGTATCCTCGCGTACCGACGGAGCGGGAGACAAGTGGTACACTTTCAAACCCGAGCCAAACCCTTATGGTGATTCATACAACCCCTCATGGAAAAATCACCCGAACCTTAGGTGGAAACAAAACCAAAACGCACAACAAACCAATTCTTCCAACCCACCTAATCGTTTCCAATCAAGCGGTTCCAACTCGAACCGTACTTTCAACAACAATCCTTCCGGCAATGGTAGTACCAATAACTTTGAAGGATTGATGTCTTAATTTATGGCATCTCAAGAAACTCGGATAGCTAGATTCGAATCCGAATTCAATCAGCAACAAACAGAGATGACCAACAAAATTGACAACTTGTTGAAAGCCCTCAATAACCAAGTGCTATCACCTCCACATAAGGACGCTAGGGACACAATTAGCGGACCCCAAGTAAAGGACCCCTCTTCATCCAAACACGTCCACTTCGTCAACATTGTCACTATCAAACCAATTGATAGAAATAAGGATGATAGTGAACCTAAGGATGAGGATAAGAAAGTCGAGGTTGATAAGGAAGTTAGGACAAGTGAGATTGAAGAAGTAGATGATGATGAGGACTACTTCAATAGGCTACCCACTAAGGAAGAGCGCGTATATCATACAAACTTATTCGATGACCCCGAGACACCATACTTCCTAGGTAGACCAATCATTGAAATAGGCGACCCTTCTAATCTCAACATACCATGCAACATCGGACATTTGCATGTGTGGAAAGCCTACATCGACCTTAGATCACCCATAAACATCATGACTAGAGCCCACTACAACTTGATAATGAAAAATCAACTTGGGTATAGGATGCTCCCTGACAAGGGTTGGATGAGTAACTTCACGGGAAGAGTTAAGGGATTACCGGTTTATGTAGGAAACTTCGCCTATGTCACCGACTTTGTAATTGTAGAAGATATCCGCCCAATAGTCGATGCGTCCTTAACTCAAGTGGTTTTTGGAAAACCATTTGTTGAGGTCTCTAGAATGACTTATGAACCTTCCTTAGGGATAGTTAGATTTAAGGATGAGACCGATGAAGTAAACTACCAAATGCCATATAAGATAGAACAATTCCAACACTTGTCAAATGTTGAGAAGGAGCTCAAGCAAGCGGTCTACTATAGGAATGATGAGGATAGAAATAAAGGAGTAGACCATGTTATGGAAAGAATATTCGGTTTCTACAAGGATTGTTTGAAATTAGGACCGGAATATAAAACCGGGAATGAAAATGGCCTAGGAACCGTGACCGATGATGGAGTCACGTAATGTAAGTGACTTTGAGTCTAGCTACAAGACTCGTTAATAAAGAAAAGCGCTTCTTGGGAGGCAACCCAAGCTTTACTTTATTTATTTGCTTTGTGTGTTTATTTGTTTGTTTGATTTTATTTGTTTCCGTATGTATGTTTAATTTTTATTCCTATTGATTCATGTTAAAAACTAAATTGTGAAAATGCTTTATTTTGTTTTTAACTTCGTCTTAACTACATATAAAGGTATTTTGCAAAAGTTAAGTGTAAGGGAAATCTAAATCGGTTTATTAGAACACAAATTAACATGAATCGTAATAATAATAAATTAACATACATATTAGTATTTGTTTGAGTCAAATGCTTGTATCGAGTCATAATGATGTTTTGCAGGATTTCCAGGAAGTAAGGTAAAGGTTTTTCCAGAAATTTTCCGGAAACTTAAAATGAAAATTTTTGTCAGGTCATTTCTGACGGCGTCAGGGTTTATAACCTGACGGCGTCAGATTTAATTTTCAGAAATTTTTGAAAATTTTTTTTTAAAAAATTTTTTATTAAAATCTCCAACTTATAATCTCCAGGAATCTGCAAAGTTATCATTCCACAAGCATTATATCCTTATATATAGATTTATCCCACCGATGTTATGCAGGTTTTCGTGTTTGTTTTCTCAGGTTTAACAGGTTATTTTGGACAAGGAAATGTTTTGAATCAAGCTTTTGGCGATGCATTAGTCATGGAGCTTCAACATTACTTTGGAAGAAGATTTAACCGTGTTATTTCATTATCCACCGAGCGAATCAGGGGAGTATTTGATTTCATTCTTTTACCTTATTTACTTTTACATCTTGTTATTTGAACATTGGGGACAATGTTCATCTTAAGTGTAAGGGGAGGGTAAAAGTACGATTAGAGAATGCTATTACGCTTGATTTTTGTTTGTTTAATAGTAGATGTGTAATAAAACTGAGAGAAATACTTGTTAAGGTAATTTTAGTGCCAAATTTAAAATTTTTTACAACACATAGGAGTGAAACTTTGATCTTAATGAGCGTCTCACAGATAGGAGTTATATGACTAGCACAAAAACCGTACCACTAAAAAAATTTTCCACCCCCAAATATGTGAGGTTCGCCCCTAGAATTGGTAGGAAAAGCATTTATGCTATGATGTGTGTACCGGTAGCACTTAGATTCTAGAACTTGCGTTAGGACCATTCCAAGGCCACAAGTGAGACTAAATTCGTGTAGTTAGATTTACTACATGATAAGAGGCATTAGGATTAACCCATTGTTTTACACCTGTGTTTTTGTTATAATTACTTTGGCTACATTGGTCAAGTAATTCTCCCACACCCTTTGCGTTGTACTCATTTTTAGTACACGATACCCCTAGTACACCCCTCAGAGCCTATCTTTTCATTTCGACCTTTAAGCATTTTACTTAAAGGAAGAATTTGTTACACCCCACTTAAATGTACACCCAAATCGCCTTAGCCTACCTTGTATGCACTCATTTTTAGTGCATTACTGTGACAACATTTGTTTAAACCCAAGTTAATTATCTAGTTGATTACATGGTTGCTAAGTCGAGTCATATCCTTGTACATATTGTTTTGGGACGATTGGGACTCATGGGTAAAGTACTAGTGTAATGGAGTAATGGGGAAGAACATCATTTATAACCCCCATATGTGCTAAATATTTTAAAAAGTACTCCAAGTTTTTCAATTATCTTAATTCGAGTCATTAGAATAGTTATTTGTAAAGTTATGTAAAAGTTCAAGTGTAAGGGGGATGCAATGCCCCTATGATGTATTATTTTGGATGGTAGGTCAATAGTGTATGAAAAAAAAAAAAAAAAATCAAGAAAAATACAAAAAAAAATGAGAAAAAGAAAAGTAGAAAAAACATACGGACTACCATCCCGTTTCATTTTATGTTTATTTTTATGTTTTTATTATTTTATTTTTTAGCTTAAGATCGAGTCGAGTCTTGGCTTAGCAACATTGTATAGTACATGTAATTGATCAAGATCTTTAACTCGCCACCAGTAAAATATCCTTTATCCAACAAAACCGTGTTTTCCTTTTCCCTACACCTAACGTTATAACCCATGTAAAAGCCCTCTTTGATAGTTTATCTTTGGTGCTTACGCCTAGTGGAGGAGGTTTTCGATCCTTTCCCAAGCCTATGGTAATCTATTTGCTATGACAGGTAGTGAGAGATATTATCCGTTTTCATTTATGAGATTTATTTTGATGACACTTGAGAGATGTGAGTATCTAAACACTACTTGTGAGGTGCTAGTTTATAATCTCCGTGCTTATTATGATTGAAGTGGAACGATTATTTGATGTAATTACTTTTATGTTTGCATTAAATGACCCCTAACTTGTATTTTGATTAGAATAAAAGCGCATTTGCTTGAGGACAAGCAAATCTCAAGTGTAAGGGTATTTGATGAAGCGAAAAGTGTACCGCTTTTAAGGGGTCATTTAAGCCCTAAATCGTATTTATTTGATCAAATATTGCCCTAAATCGTTCCTTTTGTCATTTTAGGTACTTTTGAGGAGAAATCTGGAAAAGGAGGCATTTTGGACGTTTTTGGAGCATAAAAGTGAAGAAAACGACAAAGTCTCAAAAATCGGCTAAAAGTTACCTTTGACGGCGTCAGATTTTACTCTGGACGGCGTCATGGCTTGGCAAGAAAAGGTGGACGTGAAATTTATTCATGATAAGCCAGTGAAAATTGCATGTGAATTCTGACGGCGTCACGCTTTAACCTGATCAAGGGCGTCACGGCTTAATTCAAAGAGGGACGGCGTCACGTTCAAGGTCTGACGGCGTCAAGCCTTGATAAGCCAGAACGGATTTTGGAGAGCTAAAGAGGGACGACGTCAAGAAGGTCATCCGGGAACCCTAAAAGCGGCGAGGTAACGGCGTCACACTCCATAAGGTGACGCCGTCAGATCCAAAAGTCTATATATAGTTTTCTAATTTTTTGTCATTAAGTAGAGAGCTTAGTGTGGAATTTTTGGGAGAAAACCCTAAGACGATTTTAGCATCTTTTTCAAGGCTTTTTGCCTTGAGATCTTCCATGTTACATTGAAAGATAAGTTATCAATTAATCATTCAATATGTCTATGTGTTGTTTGATTCTATCTTGTTCTTGTCTTTTGTTTAACATGTTAGGCTAGATTTATCTTGTGTTTGCTTAGATCTAATGAAACCTAGCTATTGATTATTGGTTATTAGTGTGTTATTAGTTGTATTGGATGATTGTTTATCTATGTTAGGCTTAAGAAAACTGGCTAACTTCCTATTCGGTAACTTGCTTGAACATCTTAAGAAACATGAACCAAATGCGTACTAAAGGTTTTTATGGTTGTATTTAATGCACAAGCGAATTCTAGTGATCCCATGTTAGGAGCTTCCTAGCCGGCTCGACATAGGAGTGAAGTAGGAGCTTGTAGAGTTGGGGAAGTACGTACGCCACCCCACGATTGGTATTAAGGAATACACCCGTCATCCACGCAACTAATACACACTAATCAACCGGTAAAAGATAGTTAGGGAGTAAGGAAATCTAAGTGAACACATTTCTCTACACATAAGTTTTCACCAAACTTTTTATTTTCAGTTATTTATTTTATTTGCATTCGTAGTAATTTGGGTTAGTTGACTAGCAACTAATTCCGCCCACTCTTTCAAACCCGAGATTTTACTTGCTTTCATAAAAATATAAAAACATAAAAAAGAATCTTCCTCAACCCTTAGACCTATTAGAGTAGTCTTTCATACCTAACGAACACTATTCCCTGTGGAGAACGATCAATCCCCCGTACTTACCACTACACTATACTACATCGGTCAGGTACACTGCCTGGTGGGGTTGTAAGCCTCTTGAGATCCCTCGAGAGGTAAAACCTGTTGTAAGGTTGCAAAACCACGCATCAGAACCCCAGGAACCTTTAATTACTTCTTTAATTAACTTAAATAAGCTACTAAGAGCTTATTTGCACAATTATAACTGATTAAACATAAGAATTGATGATGAACATTAATGGCGGGAAAATCTGTTTCTTGATTAAACTTGTAATAACTTTAATTAAACGATTGTATTACAACTTAAATTAATTTTACAACTTAAAAATATCAAAACCCAGGAGAATTTAACATAAAACTATTAAGTTGACATTTAATTAAACTAAGAAACTAAACTAAAATCTACTTTAAAAATCTCACTCTGGTCTTCTCTGTTTCTTGGAGTCTTTATACCCAAAATATCTTCTCACTTTATTCTTGAGCTCATCCCAGCAATCCACGTGTCTCCATTTGATCCCAGTCGTTTATTGGACTTTTGGCGGGAAACTTTGTTGTCGACATAAACACCAGCTGGGGGGCAAGGGATAAGGTTAGGTTGAGAATTTTGTAGTGGAATGATGTGGGTGTGTGTTGTGCTGGAAAGAGTAGGTCAAGTGGGTGAGTAACAGGTGGGGGTGTGAGGTGGAAGGGGTGGTTTGGTTTGACTGGTATTTGGTTCTGGGTTTTTATTAATAAAAACGGGGTTGGGCTGTGGTGATGGGTTGGGTTTTATTTATTTTGGGTTAAGGGTAGTAATAGGTTAGGATTATTTATGGAATTGGTTTTAAGTTTAGGGACCTTTTATGTCATTTTTAAAAGTTGAAGGACCTGATTTGCAATTTATTTAAAACTTTCATCCTAGGACCAATATTGTAAAAGTTAAATAGTTTAGGGACCTTGAATGATATTTTTAACACTAGGGACTATTTTTGCCAATTCATGAAAGTTAAAGGACTGAAACTGCCAATTATGCAAACTTAGCTCGTTTTCAACTGTTTTTAATTCTTTTGCACAAGAAACACATAAAAACACAATCAAATGATATTTCTTGTATTTTGAAGCATATTTGCATGTTTTTAAACGTTTTGGCAGTCTAGATGTGACAGAAATGATGAGTATTTAGACACTCATCAATCCCCACACTAAACTATTGCTAGTCCCTAGAAATATTTTTGAAAATTTAATGGATTTTATCTCTTTACCAAAAGCCATTACTTCTGGAGTAGCCATTGTTTTAGAATGTAATACTTTGGTACAATGATAACCAAATGATTTTGAGCAAATCATCAGCTGTCAACGGATTTGATTTGTCTTTACCAGAAGCCGTTTGCTTCTGGACTAGCCAACTCTTAGATAAAATACAGTTATTATCTTTGGTGAGCTGATTACCAATTATGGTTTTTCCACTGCCTTTACCACAAGCCATAACCTTGCGGGCTAGCCAACTCTTCACTTATAAGGATATGGTGAGTTGAATACCATACAATTTTGGGCAAATTGCAAGCCATAAACGGATTTGATATATCTTTACCTGCAGCCGTTTGCTCAGGATTAGCCAGTCCTTATGTGGGTTAGACATGGTGGACTGATAACCATTTGTTGTGTTAGTGCAAAGCACTACCACCAAATGAAAAAAATTTTAAAATTTTTGGCCAAAACGGGAAAACTAGGAATAGGGCACAAATGTGATCAAATTCGCCAGAATTCCCCCCCACACTTAGAATTGAATATTGCCCTCAATATTCAAAGTACCGGCTATTATGCCGACACTTAGAACATTGCAAGGGAATACTAATGGCCAAGCGTGGGAACACAACAAAATTTATTTATTATTATTTTGAACATATATAAAATTTTGAACATATATACAACAGTGGGGGCAACACCCCCACACTAGGGTGTTAGAAAAGAGAAAGAAGTCAGAGACATGGGTGAAAACCCATGTTGTCGGCTAAGGTTTTTGTTCACCGAGTCACTAGCTTGACTCGACCCCGCATTCATTGGTTCTTGGGGAAGCAAGTGGAAGAAACCATCTCCATCGGACTTTCATTCAATGTGTTTGGATGAACATTTGAATTTCTTGAAAGTTCCACTCCGATGAGATATACACAGATCCGGCTCACAAATGATAAATGAAAATGCCTGGATCAAAGATAGTGTCTTCATTCCCGAAGGAGTGAAGAACAGGAGAAGTCACCGTGTAGGTGAAGAAAAGAAAGAAAGTCATGATAAAAATCATGACTAACTCATCATCATCAGAAGGAGAATTCATGATTTCTGGATCATGAATCTCATCATTTAAGCTCATTTGATCAAGTCATATTCTGGGTGGGAGGGATGGAATTTTGATATTAATCAAATTCTCAGTTTTGAGAACATCTCCCTCCGAAACACAAAGATTTTTTATGTCTAAATCAAAGTGGAAGTTATCATACTCTGATGGAGATATGATATGAGTGAGTTCAAAGGAGAACTCCTCGTAAAGAGAATCATTCACGTGATGTAAATCTGTGAACCCTTGCTCTATTATGGAATCATCACCTACCTCTTTCTGAATATCAAAGAGTGGATTATCAGAAATTAAAGTGAATTCAGATTCGAATTCAAACAGAGGATTGGTGAAAGAAATTTTAAATGCTTTGGGAACAAGATGATCAATATTCTCTTTTGGACTGACGAGCTCAGAAAGGTAGTTCCTCCACATGACTGATGTCTCCACAAGATAAAGAATTTTCATCAGTATGTGAATCACTAAGCTCGGGGTTAGGATAAGAATTGAGTGATGGATTATTATTTAAGAGAGTTTCGATTTCTTCCAGATTGGATTCGAAATCAAAGAGATCATCATCACTTCCTGATGGAAGTGGATCAATGTGAGCAAGTTCATCAGTAAACTCCTCAAGAAGAGGGTCAACATCAGAACGGGGCAGTGATGCCTCAACATACTCAACTTCTCCATAAGATGTATATTCATCGTTAGAATCGGAGAAAGTCTCAAAATGATCTTTTGAACACTCAAGAGGGGAAGGGATATCACACACATGATCAAGAATTCCCTGTGACTCACTTGGGATTGGGACAAGGTTCTCAACACTAGACTTTATGAATACGTCTGATTCCTTTGCAGGAATTGTGTCAAGAAGCTCATCCCCCATAATAAGATAATTAGTGGGAACTTCGGGTGTGATAACAGCAGACTGAGTTTCAACTGATGAAATTGATGAATCATCATCAAAGATATCTTCATCATCACTGTCATCAGGAATGAAACGGAATCGAGAGCTAGATCTGGCTGCTTTTTGTATTTTAATTAATTCCCTAATAGAGTTTTCACTGGCAATCTGGGAATCTAATTTAGCAGCCTGCTCTTCAGTTAACAATTCTACCATGGATTTCTCATGTGAATTTTTAATGACGGGACATTGTGGGAGTGGGGAGTTGTCAAAACCGAAAGGTTGACATTGATAATCATCATGAGGACCCCCACAATATACACAAGAAAAACTGGGAGCATTCTGAAATGCTTTCTTATTAAACTCCTCAGCTCTTTTCACTAACTCTAGAAGCTCTAGATAAGTGTCTTGCTGGGTTTGCTGAGGAGTTTGAGTTATTAGCCACTGTGGAGGTTGGTTGTGATATGGATCGTCGTAATTGTTACAAGGAAATGGATTCCCTGTTTGACAATCAGAGCTAAAATGTGGACCTCCACAGTACTCACAAGAAAAGTTCGGTGTATTTTGATACGATGCATCATTGAGATTTGGACAATATGATACTTGCTCGTATGAATGTGATGGGTAGTTGGAGAAATTTGAAGAGTCGTTGAATGAGTTCGGATCAGGATCATAAGAAAATGAATTCCTCGAACCACAAAACAAACAACTTCCGTCTCGAATATCATTACCACATTGTTCACATGTACACCAACGACATGGCAAACCGAAAAGTGACTCACCACAACCGACACAAGGAATAAAATCCGGAGGTGGGACAAGTGGGGTGCTCTGAGAGCTAGGAATTTCCACCACTTCCGTTATGGACCCTGGTTCTTGTTTTTGATAAACGTGAAGATTAGGCAAGTCGTTCTTTTCAGTCACTGTTCTAAGTTCTGTACGTTTGCTTGACAAACTGTTAACCGTAAATCCTGAAAGGTTAGGATCGATTCTTGACGGTTTGTCATTAATAGCACGTATCTCGGGCTGTGGAGGGTAGTAGGAAGGACTTTGAGAATCCTTGAGAGACTCTTTAGTGGATAATTCACACCAATAACAAGATCCACGATCCTTCGGTGCATGCTTTCCACACCGCTCACACGCACACTTAGAACAACGATGGCTGTCAATCAACGGGCTTTTACAATCAAAACATTTGTACCCGAGAGACGCCATAGAAGAAAGGTATAAGAAGTTTAGAATCAAATGGATAGAAGGTAAAGGGATAAAGAATCAAAAAGGGTGAGAGGGTAAAGATGAATATTTTTGGGTTTTTTTTTTTTTTTTTTTTTTTTTTTTTTTTTTTTTTTTTTTTGTGTTCGTTGAAAACTGAATTAAAATGTTTTTGGTAATCGATCCGTCAAACGAATTAACTTCACGATTATTTTGGTTTTTATATGAAAATAAGGAAATATGAACAAAGATGGTAAATATACAATGGGTGTATATTCAACAATCACTGATACTTCAAATTCGTTCAACGCAGCACACCTCCCCGGCAGCGGCGCCAAAATTTGATCGGTTCTAAAACGTCTGCTAATACCGACCAAGCGAATGGTCAGCAAGAGTCAAACAATCTAGGGCACAATACAATTTACCAAAG
Source organism: Artemisia tridentata subsp. tridentata (assembly GCA_021014915.2). Lineage (NCBI taxonomy): Eukaryota > Viridiplantae > Streptophyta > Magnoliopsida > Asterales > Asteraceae > Artemisia > Artemisia tridentata. The sequence continues at coordinate 136,780,454 of CP139501.1, forward strand.
GAGTACAGTGTATCCCCGGGTCGTTAAGTCCCAGCGAGGTGTGAACACTGTAGTAAAACGGATTTGTGATCGGGTGATAATTGAACGGAAAAGGGGTTTGATTGATTAAACTAAGGAAATAAAAGAAAATAGCTTAAATAAGCTATATGAACAAGTACGTGAAAACAAAATACTTAAAAACGTCTAAAACTTAAAAACGCGTACGTTTAATTTAAATTTACGTAAACGTACGAAATAAAACGTGAGATTTTAAGAAATAAAAGGCCTATGAATATGAAAATTATATTTCTACAAACCTAATGACATAAGAAAAATTTTAGGAAAAAGAAAATTATTTTTTAAACTTTTATATTATTTATTATTAATTAAAAACTATTTATTAACTATTAAAACTAATTAAAATTATAATCATACAAAATGAACAGTAATAATTCTAAAACTTTTTACAAAAATACTAAGCAGTAATAAAAAGCTGGAAAAGTATAAAAAGTGAGAAAAGCTTATAAATAAGCTGGAAATAAGCAGAAAAGCTTAAATAAGCTAGAAAGAAAACTGAGTACTATAAATAAAAACCTAGAAAACAATAACAACAAGAAACACTTAGGGGAGATGGTGCACGTCTCAGGTTTGAGTTTTGACCTGTTTGACCAAGAGGTCACAGGTTCGAATCCTACCAAGTGCACATTCCTCTTTTATTTTTCTTTTTGGTTTTTTACTTAACACAAACACTTAAACACAAAAAATGAACAACTTTTAAAAAGGAAACTTTTTAATAACACAAAGATAAGCTTAGTCAAAACTTATTAGCCCAACAATTGAGCTTGTTAAAGATTTTAAGAACTTTGATTTTGCAATTTAAGCTATGGGCTGGAATAAGCTAAGAAGAAAAAGGAAAAAGCTAAAAAGGACCGAGTAATCTAAAGATAAGCCAAGGTATTCAAGATAAGCTAAAACCAAAAGCTAGAAAAGCTCAGAATAAGCTCAATGTCTGCTGATTTTCGTAATGTGCAGGGCAAAACTGCCTGTTTTTGAGCTGTTGAAAAGCAGTCTAAAAAAAATCTAAAAAATAAACTAAAAATATGGCCAAGTACACAAGCTAGGGAAATATATGAGTGTCAAATTTCAGCTTCTAACTCCTTAAGATGAAGAAATGAAAAATGAAAGAAAATCGGCTGAAAATGCAAAAATACGAAAATTATGCAGTAAGTTACTGAAGTGGCTGATTTTTGCAATACATGAACCAAGGCTTTAAGGCTCTTAGCTATTACTGAAAATAGACTAAATAGGACCTAAGAATGCCAAAAACAAGGACTAAAAAGAGCTTATCCTATAATAAGCTAATATGGCCAATACATATCCTATAACTTGCATTTCCAAACTTAGATCCTCAAAACCTCTCTAATCAACTTAATTGCTTCTACTAACACTTAAAAGGGACTTCAATAAGCAAGATTAAAAGTTTACTAAGTGCACATGAATAGTAAAATGCTATTTTGACTCGTTATGACCCATTGCAAAGCTTAAACCAAACACCCCTTAAGGGTAGACTGTTTTGGTTTATTTTAGCTTTTAGAGAGCAAAATGAGATTAAAACACTAATGACTATTCATACAGCTTTAAATAAGATTAATTAAGGTGAAAATATTCTAATAAGCATTAATGAACCTGAAATAAGCAATTAAGCAGTTTAAGCTACTAGAACTTGAAATGAGATAAGACTTACAAGAGTCCTAAGTTTGGAACACACTGAACTAATTATCTATCACAACCAGGCTTCTCTACATTGGACCAATAACAACCCAATTCAGCTCCTCCAATCAGCTTATTCCTTCCAGCTTATTGGAATAGTACAGTTGACCATTTGTTGACTTTTTCCAAATTGAAATTAGAACCCCAGGAACCTTTAATTACTTCTTTAATTAACTTAAATAAGCTACTAAGAGCTTATTTGCACAATTATAACAGATTAAACATAAGAATTGATGATGAACATTAATGGCGGGAAAATCAGTTTCTTGATTAAACTTGTAATAACTTTAATTAAACGATTCTATTACAACTTAAATTAATTTTACAACTTAAAAATATCAAAACCCAGGAGAATTTAACATAAAACTATTAAGTTGACATTTAATTAAACTAAGAAACTAAACTAAAATCTACTTTAAAAATCTCACTCTGGTCTTCTCTGTTTCTTGGAGTCTTTATACCCAAAATATCTTTTTACTTTATTCTTGAGCTCATCCCAGCAATCCACGTGTCTCCATTTGATCCCAGTCGTTTATTGGACTTTTGGCGGGAAACTTTGTTGTCGACATAAACACCAGCTAGGGGGCAAGGGATAAGGTTAGGTTGAGAATTTTGTAGTGGAATGATGTGGGTGTGTGTTGTGCTGGAAAGAGTAGGTCAAGTGGGTGAGTAACAGGTGGGGGTGTGAGGTGGAAGGGGTGGTTTGGTTTGACTGGTATTTGGTTCTGGGTTTTTATTAATAAAAACGGGGTTGGGCTGTGGTGATGGGTTGGGTTTTATTTATTTTGGGTTAAGGGTAGTAATAGGTTAGGATTATTTATGGAATTGGTTTTAAGTTTAGGGACCTTTTATGTCATTTTTAAAAGTTGAAGGACCTGATTTGCAATTTATTTAAAACTTTCATCCAAGGACCAATATTGTAAAAGTTAAATAGTTTAGGGACCTTGAATGATATTTTTAACACTAGGGACTATTTTTGCCAATTCATGAAAGTTAAAGGACTGAAACTGCCAATTATGCAAACTTAGCTCATTTTCAACTGTTTTTAATTCTTTTGCACAAGAAACACATAAAAACACAATCAAATGATATTTCTTGTATTTTGAAGCATATTTGCATGTTTTTAAACGTTTTGGCAGTCTAAATGTGACAGAAATGATGAGTATTTAGACACTCATCAGGAACTAAATGGATTCTAAAGAATAAAAGGGATGCTAGGGGAATTGTGGTTCGAAATAAGGCTAGGTTGGTAGCTCAAGGTCATAGACAAGAAGAGGGGATTGATTATGATGAGGTGTTTGCACCAGTGGCAAGAGTTGAAGCTATCCGATTGTTCTTAGCTTTTGCCTCATTTATGGGGTTTGTAGTATATCAGATGGATGTGAAGAGTGCATTCTTGTATGGAAGGATTGAGGAAGAGGTTTATGTTACTCAACCACAGGGATTTGTGGATCCTCAGAATCCTGATTTGGTTTACAAAGTGGTTAAAGCACTTTATGGTCTTCATCAAGCACCAAGGGCTTGGTATGCAAGGCTATCAGCCTTTTTGCTAAAACATGGCTACAGAAGAGGGGTGATTGATAAAACACTTTTTATCAGGAAGAACTTCAAAGATATCATTCTAGTACAAGTTTATGTAGATGATATCATCTTTGGTTCCACTAATGAAGCCTGGTGCAGGGAATTTGAGGAATTGATGAAGAGTGAATTTGAGATGAGTGCTATGGGTGAAATGACTTTCTTCTTGGGTCTTCAGGTTAAGCAGAAACCAGATGGGATCTTTATATGTCAGGAGAAGTATGTTTATGACATACTTAAGAAGTTTGATATGGAAAATGTGAAAACAGCAACAACTCCTTTTGAACCTCCAAAGCCTAAATCCAATAATGAACCTGATGCTGCTATTAATGTTCATCTATACAGGTCCATGATTGGATCACTCATGTATTTGACAGCTTCTAGACCTGATATCATGTTTGCTGTCAGTGCATGTTCTAGACATCAGGTTACACCCTTAACTTCTAACCTAAATGCAGTCAAGAGAATCTTCAAATATTTAAACGGGCAGCCTAAGTTGGGACTTTGGTACCCAAAAGATTCTCCTTTTGTGTTGGAAGCCTATAGTGACAGTGATTATGCTGGGGCTAACTTTGATAGAACGTCAACTACTGGAGGTTGTCAGTTTCTGGGCAGGAGGTTGGTTTCTTGGCAGTGCAAGAAGCAGACTATTGTGGCTACATCTTCTACTGAGGCAGAATATGTTGCTGCTGCTAGTTGCTGTGGACAGGTTCTTTGGATGCAAAATCAGCTGTTGGATTATGGGTTCAACTTCATGAATACTAAGATCTTTATTGATAACCAAAGCACCATGTGCATTGTTAAAAATCTTGTTTATCATCAAAGGACAAAGCATATTGAGATTCGACACCATTTCATAAGAGATGCTTATGAGAAGCATCTTATTCAGGTGCTTAAGATTCATACTGATGATAATGTGGCTGATCTGCTGACCAAGGCTTTTGATGGACCAAGGTTTAAACATTTGGTGGTTCATATTGGGATGGTCAATCCCTAGATACTGAGTTTGAGGGGAGGACAAAGCCTAAGGGGAGGCTTTTTGTTGTTGTTGTATATCTTTCTATCTTTCTTTTGGTTTCTTTTCTTATTTTCTTTCTTTTCTTTTGGTGTGTTTCTGATTTCTATTTCTTCTTTATGAAAAAAAAAAATTGTATATTTTGTGTGCTAAAAAGTTGGTTTTGAGCAACACCTTGCAGGTACAGTGTTGGTGTTTACACCTTCACCTTAAATGGTATTCAACTCACCATGTCTTGCAGACAAGAAAGAGTTGACTCACCATGAGGGTACGGCTCTGGTGTGATAATCAAATCCGTTGATAGCTGTAATAGCTTGCTCAAAGCTATAGGGTACTTCAACTCACCCATGATTCAGTTCTGAAAGTTGAAAATGGTTCTCAATTCACCATGGATGTAACCCTTTCAGGGATCCAAAGGATTGGCTAGTCCACAAAAGTATGGTTTGTGGTAAAGACACTTGGTATCCATATTTGGTATTCAATTCACCAAGGTTTGCTGTAACCTAAGAATTGGCTAGTCCTGAGCAAACGGCTACAGGTAAAGACAAATCAAATCCGTTTATAGTTGCTGATTTGCTAATAAATCAGATGATTATCACTGTACCATGGTCTAACACACCTAAACATTGGCTACTCCAGTAGTGATGGCTATTGGTAAAGAGACATCAAATCCATTAATTTTCAATGATTCACCTCTCACAGGAGTTAACACACCTGGATGTGATGAGAATAGTATGAAACTTAAGTGATTTGATGTACATATTGTCATAGTAGCAGCCAAGCTCCAGTGAATGTCATGGTGAACAGTTTACATATTTTGAAGATGAAGTCCTATTGCTGCTGAACTATCGAAGTTGCTGCTGGACGTTATACATGTTGGAATCTTGCAGGTTATAGATGTTGCTGCTGGTTACTACTTATTGCTGCTGCTAAATCGCAATTCTCAAGCCTGAGAAGTTAAAGCTCTATCACGTTGGAATCTTGCAGGTTAACCTGGTCAACCTCAAGATTAGGGGAGGATTGTTAGGATCTCTGAGAAATAAGAATTTCTCATTGCTGCCGAGTGAAGCTGGTTCCTGCCGATAGTTATTCATTGCTGCTGCG